>JAVYIG010007376.1:0-102872 GCA_035222895.1 Strongylocentrotus droebachiensis
GTTACAAAGAGTCCAAAATGCATGTGCAAGACTTGTCTATCGTCGGTCGAAATTCACTTCAACCACACCTCTTCTGAGAGAACTCCACTGGTTACCAGTCCGTCAAAGAATCTCATTCAAAATATTGTTAATTGTCTATAAATCATTGAGTGGTCAAGCCCCTAATTACATCACAGAATTACTCCAACTCAGAGTCCAATCACACAGTCATAGCCTACGCAGTTCCACAGATAAATTATTATTTCAGATTCCCCATGGCAAAAACTAAAATAACTCTTGCGGACCGTGCTTTTTGCTATTGCTGCCCCCAAACTATGGAATAGCTTGCCAATAGAAATACGAAGCACTCCATCTCTCAATGTTTTTAAATCCAATTTAAAAACTTATTTGTTCAACTGAGAGATCTTATTTAATTTGTAGAATTTAGTAAAAAGGAGCTCTTAACCAGCGCAGCTGAATATATTTTGTATAAAAGCTGCGCTATATAAATTTATTATTATTATTATTATATGTAAGAAAGATGTAATGTGTATTATTAAATGTACTAAAATTCCTAAATATTATGGTTTGTACATATTACGTATATATACATGGTAAGTAGAATTTTCATACAAAATATTATGTATAATTACAGTTTTGTGGTTCGTGAATTATTTTATGAAAGAATGTTTTTCAGCCAGATATTTGACATGGCTACGATGAAAACCAGTTTTGGCAATGTTTTGGCTTTTAACCGTATGTAAATAAATAAAAATGAATAAAATATATAACTACAGCAAAACTGGCAACCTTTTACGAACATTTTCATTTGAAATTGGAATTTAAAGGGCACTCCTATCCTCGTAATAAGGTAATTCGTATGAAATCAGAAATATAATGGCGAAAGTTTAAACTAAATCAGACCGGAGTTTCAGAGAAGTCAGGGATGTATCAGTACGAGATCACTAGGTCTCTTCCAATCTCAAATTGGCAGTTTGGTCATTGGATTGTGACCTAGTCGCGGATAACTCCTCCCGTTTGTCGTGTACAAACATTGGTATTTTCTGTTTTTATCATTAGTGCCTTCTACCTTAATTGGGGCACTCCTCAAAAAATATATTATGGATATCATTATAACAGGTCCTCTGAAGAAGAAAAACACTTCTGAGTAATACATTTTTTGAAAAATTGAAATTTTTGTCATTTTGTGTGTTGGAAAAAATAAGAAGGTTGTCCGCCGCTACATCACAGAGGCAATACCGATAGTCCGATACAACGGTTTTTTTTTTTTTTTTTTTTTTTTACAAAAACAAAACTACTATGGTGTTCCACACAGTTTACTCAATTTAGCCTTGGTTTCTGCAAGAGTCTTTTCAATCTGATTCGTTCGAGTTCTTGCAATCTAGATACGTCACTCTTCAACTTGACAATAGCTGCCTTACTCTTCTCCGCTTCTCTCTCACTTTTCCTGAGTGCCTTTTGTTCCCTTTCTAATTCCTTTAGCTTTGATCTCAAGCTGGATCCAACGTTTCTCGGTTGCTTCATCGGGTTTAAGATGTGGCATCTGGGATACCATGCTGCCATCTATCGTCATTGCTGAAGGAGTTTTCTTCCCCTTTTTGAGGGAGGGTTCGCCGGAAGTACATCCTTGGTCAATTGATTCCGGTTTGATGCTGCTCCTTTTGCCTGGAATTAATAGATCGAATACATATACAACGGTTGTAATCAATCGTAAGAACGATCTGTATTTTGGGGGTATGAAGAAGAAGAAGTA
The DNA here is from genome assembly GCA_035222895.1 of Strongylocentrotus droebachiensis. Classification (NCBI taxonomy): domain Eukaryota; kingdom Metazoa; phylum Echinodermata; class Echinoidea; order Camarodonta; family Strongylocentrotidae; genus Strongylocentrotus; species Strongylocentrotus droebachiensis. The sequence goes on from JAVYIG010007376.1 coordinate 1,754, forward strand.
TTAGTAGTGTTAGCAGTAGTATTCTTTTAATTGTTTTTTGTATTACCATCAATATTGTTATACTCATTATTAATATTATTATCTGTTTTATTATTAATATCATTATTAGTAGTATCACCATTAGCACTTGACGTTGGAATGGAATGCAATAGAATCCTATCTGAGAACTGACATCACCCACCCCATCCCTTAACACAGTCACCCGCACACACACATCCAAAATGGATCTTTGGGGGAATTAATTTCACTTAACAGCGTCGATTCTTTCTTATTTGTTCTTTCTATTTATCACCATCAATCGATGAACAAGAATCAGCTGCCACTGTCTTTAATTCAAAATGATTAATTTTTGTTATTCACATTTTACTTTTCTTTTTTTGTTTGATTAAAAATATTCCTTTTTGACATTAATGTCCATGGCATTAAGCTACCAGCTATATAACCCTTCGCTTATCATACAAATGTAGATACACGTCGGGTTACGAGTGATGGCTCATTAATTCTCTCCGATTGATCAAACCTCTCTTCGATCCCAAAAGTTATTTTTTTTCTCAGGAATACTGTAAACGACTAAAGGTTCTCATCGATACTTATGGCACTAAATCCTAGCCAGTAGCCATATCGCCGATAGGCCTACCACACTACAATATATGTAACGAGTGCTACACGCTCCACAACGTATTGACAAGAAGGTTTCAATAACTTACTTCATTTTGGCTTAACTATCCTTTTATTTAAAAAAATAAGCTTGTGATTTTGTTCTCCTCGATGTTTCCGACTTCAAATGCCTGTACTACAGGTATTATACAAGAACGTGCACCTTTAATGTGAGAATACTATTTTCTCTGTCTACCCACGCCATATGACTTCAAGAAGTTTTCAAAAACAAGTTCGAAAGTTTTTAACTAACTTCTTTCTTACTATTTTTTAAGAAAAAAAAACTTCCGGAAATTATATTTTCGAGGACTTTGCTGTAGTATGAACGCGGCTATACATCACATTGACCCTGTCAACCCTCAGTTCCCCTTGCGCAAATATTGACTGATTTTAATGACATGGTTTAGACTATGACCCTTTCCCTGATCTGGAGATTTTGCTATGCTAATACAAGCAAAGTGCATAGTACAATATCGAGATCACAATGTAAATAGCTATATTCTCAACCGTGTTTTAACAATAGCAAAAATCGGAGTTCTGTATGCGTATAAAAATTATGATATGCAGCGTATATACCAGCTATAACACGTAGTTCTACAGGGCTCGAAACAAAATTATCTCTGATAGAGGATGGGTCCGAAGTGTTGAATGAAAATGTCATCAGAAACATATTTTCATGTTTAAAAACTGTCATAAAATATCAACAAATGAATGCAATAGATTTTAATTCTATGCAAAAGCAATCAGCCCTGGTTCAGTTCAGTTTCAGTTCAGTTTAATTTTCATTTCAAACAGAACAGTAATTTTGTAAAGGAAATCAGATATACAATTCCACATTTAATAATATAATACATTTTACATGATTTAAAGTTTTGAAATAGAAAATATACATAAATATTCAGTATAATGTGTTTTTGAAGTTTATTTCAAATCTCCTTTAAATTCCCCCCCCCCCCCCCCTCATCTGATGTGAGAAAGTAACATATGCAATGCCAGCATATAACGTAAAGTACGACGAACAAGAGGGCAATAAACACGATAGCTACTTTCCAAAAACTCAAGTGCAATTCAATAGCTTATTTAATGCCCCACAAAAATCATCAAGTTTAGATTACGTAATACGTTATTGTCATATTCGCACATTTCAACAGGTGATGCGGACAAGGAACTTATTGAATTTGCCTTCGGTTGATTTTTAGAAAGTAGTTGCTATCGTCTTAATAGCTCTGAAGAAATTGCTTGATCCACAAATACTTTTTTGTTAAAGCTTTAACATTCGTGATACATATTCATTAGATCAGCTTTTAAGGTCAATTTAAGCAGTGTCGCTTTCTGGAATTTCAAAAATTCAACCTATGACAGATTCAGGAGCCTTAATGTGCGTCGCCTATCAACATGTAGAAATATGACAATGACATATGTAATCTGAACATGATTTGTATACCATTGCAATAGGTTATTGGATTTTAAATTGGCCTTGAAATTGATTTCTTGAAAGTCTAAACGATCGAGCTCTTTTTGTGTTTACATTATGAACAGTGAAACGCACCCTTTGCAGATCAGAAAAGTGGATTATAAGCAAAGCTTAAATATTTTTGTTTTATAAATGTAGATGTTGTAGGGCATACTGCAGTTTTACAGTCTTACCTTTTCTTTTAATGTTGCCGTGAAGGACTTGAAAATTCTCTTTGATTTAATGAAATCTTCGTTTTTGATAATATCCACTTTTCTGGAGCTCAGAAAATGGCGCTGCAGACCGAATCTAATCGCCATCATCGACTTCTTGCAGTAAAGCGATCCATTTTTCTGCCGCGAGGAAACGTAGAACTTTGCGAGAACTTCATCCAGCTCAGAATTCAGCATTTTCTCCACGGAGTCGAGATTAGACTGCGTTGCTTCGAGATATTCTCCAATATGTTCAAGGAGTATTTCACTTGTTTTCTGGTGTTTTCGCTGTCGATTTTTGCTGACGAAGTCTTTCAGACCGTCGTCGTCGACAAGCTGAAAGCGGGAAGTCTCCGGTTCGACCATGCTGATAGCGACGATGCAATGCGTGGTGATCGATTGCGATAAATTTCGACCGAGTGGGTGATATGTCGTCTGCGAAATATCGCACGGGCCCTATGATCATCAAGCATTGCCATTGCGAATCCTACTCGTCGTAATTACAGAAGCGTAATTGCAGAAGCCAGTAATCATCAGTGTCCAGGTAAACAAAAAAGTCGAAACCAGTTGAGTTTTTAACTGGCAACTGGAATCAACTGGTACCAGTCGAATCCACTTGAAGGAACTGGAATATGTGCCACTCAGGCCGGCAGCAGGCAGGGGGAAACAGTGCCCCCCCCTTTTCTAGGTACCCTTAAAGTGCCCCTTTTCATCTCTAACAAGTGCACCTTCACCTCTTAATTATAAATGCCCCTTTTCAAATCTGAGAGGTCTCCTGTATATCTTGACAAGTACCTCTTTTCCATGGTTTGCCGCTTTTTATGTTTCCCTTTTCATCTCCGGACGAGTGCCCCTATTCAAATTTGAGAGGTGCCCCATTTAATCTGTGTTAAGTGCCCCCTTTATTTTGACCCGTGCACCTTGTCCTTTTAATTAGTGCCATTTTCTTCTGATAAGTGCCCTTTTTCATCTCTGGTGAGTGGCCCTTATTAAGTGCGAGGAATGCCCATTTTCACCCCTGGTAATTCCCCTGTTTACTTTGACATGTGTTCTTTTTCTTTTCAAATAAGTGTTCTTTTCCCTTTGCTTTAGATGTGTGCCCCCTTTTCCTTTCCCCATAAAATGCGCTCCTAATTTAAAGCGATTAAGAGCAACTCTTTCTTAAATTTCACCCAAAGCCATACGCTCGCTCGAATTTAAAGTTGATTACGTTTCTTATTAAAGAGCTTTGCAATCTTTCATGATTAAATTGTGCTTAAAAGTTAAAACCCCTATCAGAAATATTTTTACTCTTTATATGGCGTAATTCTTAGCACTGCGACCTCTCTCTCTATCTCTCTCTCTCTCTCTCTTTCTGTGTCTCTCTCATCTCTCTCTCTCTCTCTCTCTCTCTCTCTCTCTTGGCCACTTCGTAGCACCCCAAGACTCTCCCAAAACATTCTAACAATTTATGGGGTTTTCAAATTCATAAGGTACGGTCTAAGCAATACTTCATATTATGGAAGTAAGAGCATATGTACACAAAATAATCAAACATCATATTTCGACATGATCGGTATCGGGCGCTCCGAGATAGATGAAATGAGCTTGAAGGGCGGGGCCTAATTTGATTCAACTACACTATATGAGGCTGGAGGTGAATTATGTTCCAACTTCCAAGGATGGTATGGGGCGCCATTGAAACGTACAAGTTGCTCGACATGCATACCGAACATGAAGTCTTTCGTATTTGTTGTGCATTGCTGAGCATCAACGAAACGAAGTTAAGTCGTTTGTCAACTCTGTTTGTTGGTACGGCAGGCAGCCAGTGAAAACGAATTCGTTTAATAAATTATGGAAAAGCAAGCGTTATTTTAAACAAATAGAACTTCGTTATTCCTAGCTCATTTTTGCTGATTGAGGTATTATATGAAAGGGCAGAAAATAAACTTTCTAGAAATGTGATTTTCTCTTTGAAATTCAGACACCGTCCTCCAAATGACTTGTTGAATCCTCTCTTCAAATTGCTTTTAATCACTCATGCGTGAAATATGCATCATATTCGTTGCATCAAATGAAATAGGAGGATCTAAGCTTAACAAATATGTGCCCATTTATTAATTAAATTTTGATTAAGTTATATAATAAAACATCGATAATTCTCGGTTTCGTTTTTTCTGGGACACACTGTATATATAAATCCACTTGCGCGTTCTGCCGCCATTTCTTCTCTTCTCATCTCTAATCAGAGGTGCGTGGGCGTCTGTTTGGGATGTGCAGATGTGCATGTGTGTGCGTGTATTTGCAAGATAAATATGATGTACATGTTAATGGAGATGATTAAGATGATGAACAGTATGAATATGAAGGTAAGATGAATATGAAGATGAACACGACGATAAGGCGAAGATATGATGGCTAGAATAAATACGATAATGAAGATTGTGATATTTGTGATGATGAAGCTAGACCATGATTACCATGGACCACTTCAAAGCTTCACTCAAAACTCACATCTTCCTTCAGACATTTAATAGCTAATTTGATTGGAGCTCGCGCCTTTGAATGTTTTTTTAAACAGATATATTATGGCGCCATACAAATGCTGTTCATCATCATCATCATCATCATCATCATCATCATCATCAATCAAGATATGAAGATCAAGATGTTGATCATACAAATGACGACAAAGAAAAGGATGACGACAATGGTGATTGAGACGATGATGATAATGATCATACAGATATGGCGATGAAGATGATGATTAAAGATCATAAAGATGATGATGAAGAAGATGACGATGACAAATATTACAGAGATGATGATGAAGAGCAAGTCTTGCTCTTCATCATCATCATCATTATAATCTTAGATTATAATGATGATAATGGAAGATGATGATAGATAAGACAGATATGATGATGATGATAAGGATCACAAAGATATAAAGATGATGATGCTGGTGACAATGATAATAATGGAAGATGATGATTAAATGAGATGAAAATAAACATTATGATAATTGAGATATTTATGATGAATATGATTAAGGAAATGGTGATGATGATGATGCCCATAATGAAGATGATGACAATGATGAACATTAGGATAATGAAGACGATGGAGATGATAAAGATGATTATGATGACGATGATGATGGCAAACAATGATGACAAACATGATGAGGATATTGAGGATGATGGTGAAGATGAAAATGTAAAATGAGTAACTACATTGTAGATCTAAATTATAAACTGAACACCGAGTCGCAGACTAAAGATGAGATTAAAGGCAAAGTTTGTATTAAAGCCCAAGCTTTTAATACATAATACCAATTTGAGTGCATTCTGAAGAACAGCATCGTATACTCCAAGCATATCATGTGCAATGATGACCCAAAATTAGAGCATGGGACAAAATACTAAGAATGAAACTTTTCTGTTGACCATGTGAAAGGAGATTGAGAAGAATTCTTGCACTTGATTAATACTTTTTTTAACAAACATCTATTTTACCCATAGATGTGACTTTAATCATTCGATACCTGTATTACGCCTATGAGAAAAAGAGAACTCAGTAGTCAACAATTGACTTTTTGAGAAGACAAAAAACTTCAATCTTAAGATTCATGCATGTAGCTTCACGATTCATCATTTTCAGAACCTACATAGATTGCTTGTGATATACATATATATTTTAATTAAAGTATACCATTAACCAATCACCAAAACAATTTTGCTCTTCATGTTAGGGGTTCCACGTTACCATACTTTACTGAAGATATGAGCTCCAAACATTACATGTACTTCAATCTATAGGTATCAAAAGTTAAAATACACTCTCAATCAACATTAATTTGACTTGTGAGTGACTAGTGGACGTATCCATACGTACTCGCATATATAAAGGGCCTGCACAGAAACAACATTGAGTAGGGTTCTGTGCATATTGTTTAATGTTATTCTTTATTTTCATCCTGCCATAATGAATACAGACCAGTGCCACAAGCCCGCCCCCCCCCCCCCCCCCCCCCTCCCCCGCACTCAGAGGTCGGAATGACCACATGCGTGTTGCCAAAATGTCTGGTAAAGGGGTACTTTTCGTGCGACAAAGTCCGGCCCGAGAATTGTAAAAATCAGGGGTGTATTTGACTTTTCACCCAGAGATTTCTTTAAAAAGGGGGTGTTTTTTCTTTTTTTCTCTCATCTCTTTGGACTCCTGAGAAATTATTCTGAATTTAGGGGGGAACATTGAGCATTTTTCCTGATTTAGGGGGGTGTCCAAGGCAGGAAAAGCCAGCGAAAAGCCCGTGAAAGGAGGGTTCGGAAATGTTGGCAGTCCTCAGATAGGGGGTGCTTTCAAAAAGTGGGTACGAGCATATGCGTACCCTAAATAACACTGAGTGGGGGGGGGGGGGGGGGGGGGGGGGGCGGGGCCACAGGGCTAATCCCCATTGTACCAAGCCACAAATCTCCCTGTGCCAAGTTTATTTTGAGATAATCTGATGGTGCGATCAATATCGCGTGCAAAACATTCAGGACATTACAATGAGCATGAACAATAACTGCTATTACGAATGCGAGCATGCATGCATAAAGCAGCTAAGCTGTGGCACGCTCGCGTGAATAAAGCAGCCAATCGATAGCGCACTTGCGTGTACAAAGCACTATAACGGTAGCGTGCATGCAGCTTTATGGCAGGATACGAGTTAACTGTTAACCCTCAGAATGACGGGTAGAGTTCTTTTCTGTTAATTTTAAACATTCTAGCTGGACACAAGTTATTTTTAAAGTGATTAGTACACTTTAACCCTCTTAACAACCACTTCAAATAAACTCTTAGGTATTTTAGGACTTATCACTCTTAATAAAGGTATAAACAATTGTTACAGAATCTACTGGCCATAATATGAATTAAAATGCATACATAACTCCTTGATGTGGTAAAGGTATTCAAGGTTCCCAGCGCGTCATAAAATTTTAAAAATTCTTCATTTTCCGAGATTCTTCCCTAATGAAGTTTTTTAAATTCCAGGATCACTCAAGGGGGGCATTTAACACTCCATAAAAAGACACAATAGCCAATTATACATCGGAAATGCTATTCGGACATGCACCAAAATATAGGAGAGAGACTACTTTCTTTTTTAAACTCCCTAATTTGTTTTCCCTATTTGGGTGGCTTTTTACAAATTCCTTGACTTTACCCTCGACTGGAAGACAGAAACTTTCATGTTTCAGGTTTTCCATGATTTTCACGATAGCTGGGAACCCTTTTCCAACTACCGGTACATGTAATAGCCTGTTCACATTAAAGGAAATTTATACCAAAATCGTACAGAGAAGCGTTTTTTTATAGAATCCTTGTATAGCGGAAGAGGCATTCAGACTAAGACAACAAAACTGAATAAAGAAACATCATATAAATGTAACATGGTGGAATATTGGTCATGTAGTCCTTCTCTCTTCTTCTTGTATTCTCTCTCTCTCTCCCTCTCTCTCTCTCTCTCTCTCTCTCTTTATCTTTGTCTCTTTCAGCTGTATCTTTCTTTGTCTTAATTGGTTATAGATGTATTTATAAAATGTGCTGGCATGTCTAGTTGAAGCTATCCTGTTCCCACACTGGGGTATAGTCTTTATGACCCTATTGCCATTCACAGGATCCTGTTCGATACAATACTGATTACTAGTGTACTAGACCCTAATGCCATTCATAAATATGTAATAATAGAGATTAAGCTCTATGAAAGGGGATTTAGATATCAGACGGGCTCTTTGTGGTCATTCATGCTTTGTGACTATTCTTTGAAACGTGCTCTTTGAAGAACACCTCATAGGACTGTGTCTTTGGCCATGAGTGGTGACCTTGAACCAATAAGAGTAGAGTTTTAGATTAGACCCCTTCCCCCTTTTTAAAGTAATGACCAATAATATGATCGGAGGAAAAGTCGGGTATGAATGTTTAATGAGGTATAAAAGTAGTTTGCATGGATGTTTTGATCACTTGGCTCCACCCCGACTTGGTCTCCTCTACCTGTACCCCTGTCCTCCCATCTCCCTCAAGCTGTCCCTGCACTAACAACTAATTGCTGCATGTGAAAATCAACAAGTTCTGGACTCACAAAGTTAACGAAGTACAGCGTTGTTCCAGAATCGTTCAAGAAAGCCAAGTCACTTCAATCACCAAGTCGGGAATATTCAACTAAGTTATACAACATACTTCAAGGGAACTTAATCTGAAAGTGTCAGGAACTGATTCATAAGGAGGAACATTGATAGGAGGAACATTGATTGCAGATACGTCGGTAAATAGGTACCATTAACCCTATGCCAATTCGATGCTGTGTTCCTAATTTTGATCCTGAGTTCCTGAATTTGATCCTGTCGTCCTGATCCCGCAACAGTGTTCTCAATTCCGTTCCCGTCTTTGACGTCGTCATCTTTCCTGTTCCCATACCCGTAGCATCGTTGTCCATTTCTTCATCTCGTCTGCAACGGCCAAATCGGTACATCTACTCGAATCGCGAATAGTCTTCCGCGCTGTATGTAAGTGGCCACGGTACTAACACTTTCTAACTAACTTCCCTCTTCCCAACCCTTAATGTCCCATTTATTTAGATTAACAAGTTAAGGCTTTTAAAGTATATTTTAGCTTAAGGTGTATTTTGATATAAATATATGTTGAAGAGAAGACAGAGATCTTCTGGATTATTGTTACTATTTTCATGACATTGTTTGATAATCAATACTGTTAGAAGAATAGTTGATACAGGTCAGTGATTGGTAAATAAACATATATGACACCTTAAATACTATATCGTGTCCCAGCGCTCTTATTCTTTGTCTTTATTTTAATTGGTGGTTTATTTGAACTAACCCCTCCCCCGAGTGGAAGTCATAGCTAGCGGACCAATACAAAAACCTGATTTCACTCGGAGCTCGATTCTACTATTTCATTATAATAGAAGACGGCGTGGGTAGGCGGTTAGATAAAGAAACTAGTTTTGAAGAGGACGTTTTTTCAAGACAACTGGCAAATCATGAATCGATAAGCAGCGCCCAGTAATACAATTTTTGTACGATACAGCATTCAGACTAGCGCTTGCAGTGAAAATGCCAAAATGCCAAAAAGAGCCCCCGAAAGTCATAAAAGAGCCCCCCAAATTTGCATAGAGTTCAATGCAAAACAAATTAAAGAGTGTTATTTTCATGCAAGCAAGCTTGAAAAGTAACCCCCAAAATTTTTTAAGAATTTTTCTCCCTGAGTACTTGACCCTGATATTCAATAGAGGTTTTGTTCAAACAATGCTCACACATGCATTTTGTTATGCCATGATTCTTTATACATGTACCGAGTTCAAACCAGAACAAATTTATTTGCTTTTCACATAGTTAAATGATATTGTATAGCCATATGATTAATGTTGGTAGCCTGAAAAATTTGGAGACCTTAACAACATATTATATGGTCTTAAAAGTGCTTTGTAAAAGAACAGGGTAGCAAAAGTCAGAGTTGACAACAAACTGATTTGGAATACGAATGAACAAAATGAGGATTTTTTTCATTCATAAAAAATTGTCATTTATCAACAAAACTCTGCAATGAGCACTTGCTCTGCATTAATAATAATAATAATAATAATAAAAACGTTACTTATAAAGCCACCGAAATGTCAATAAATAGATTTTAAGCAGAGCATGAAATTCAAACAATACATTGTGACACAATAATACAAAATCATTACTATTATCTTAAATGTTACGGCCATGACAAAAAGAGAGAAGACAAATGTAAATAATAGTAATACCTTCTTCTATTTTTCAAAATGTATTGTAAGTAATAATGGCCATTTATGCAGGGATGCCAGTGGCAAATGGCTCCAGGGCCGGAAATTTTTTGGAAGGTTAAAACTTACCTTGATATTTGATGATTCCCTGTGTACATCCATTGTATAATCAATTTAATCAATAAATCATTCACAACATCACAGAACTATTCCCAGAATATCACGAACAGTACAAACATATCGATGTCGCAACGCAACGGCATGCACTATACACACATATCAATACAGACTGCGGCCGGCCGCACTCAAAACCACAACACATTAGATCGCACATGGTGTACGCTAGAGTGATGATACAGTGGTTTTACGAAAATTAACAATTATGCACGATGCCCGTACGCGTTATTTTTTTATGCGGCACAGATTGGGGCATGGCGCATGTTAAACCTATGGGAAGTACGTTCTTTCCCTTCTGAATAGTGTCTGCACGTACGTGAGACTAGTCATGTTAGCTAGCGCATTAGCGCTGCGAAGAAGTTTGTATATCCATCGCGAACTATGTGTTTAGATAACATTCCTCTTCGTTTAAGTTAGTTAAGAATAAGTTTTATTGACTAATTATTGTGATGTTCTCCTCTTCAGATTTCCAATTTGATTTTAATTGTTGATGTAATGATTTTCCATGCGGTAGTGGATTAAATGTAACACTATTAAAAACAGACCTCTACTACTTATACTGTCTAGTACGCACACGACCAGTATTAGTCTGTAAATCAAGACCCCTTTTAAAAAAAAGCCCCAATCTGTGCCGCATAAAAAAATAACGCTGCCTGTACCATGCAAAGTGCGAATGTGTTCTACTAGCGGCTCGGACAATTCTATTTCTTTCAGATCTACGTCGATGTACGAGATTTCTTTTTCTACAACAGATTAGCACAGCTGTATTACTGCACTGTTGCCTGCATGATACGGCCGGCCACGGGGCCGGGGCAGGCCAGTGACTGTGTATGTGTTCTCCAGCCTGTGTAAACAGGACCAGCCGGAAGTTTTGGTCAAAAAAACAGAAAAGCCGGAATTCCGGCTATTGCCGGAACTCTGGCATCCCTGATTTATGGCACTGTCTTTTGTCAAACAAACTTGGGAAAGAAAAAAACGAAACATGCAAATTCTTCTGTAACACACAAACTATTCATGATCATCCGCTTGAAGCCCGATTATACAATTTCATAATCATCTAATGATATATGTACAATTTAACCACTGACACTTTTTAAATAAACATGTTGAAAATTGCACAGATGGAGCACTTTGTGCACCATCTCCTTTATCTCTCATCATTATATTACAGTTTTAAGTCTCTGAAAATGAGGCAAACATACACCTTTTTTCCACAATCTGTAATCTTTTTAAAGCTCATTATTATCTCATTATAAAATTGAGTATCATTCCCCCCTCCCCCCCTCCCTTTCTTGATGGCTTGTAGTATTTTCTTGAAGTCACACAAGCAACCTACAAGTAGATTAAAACCCTGTTCAGACAGGCATGAAAGGGTAAACTGCAGCAAATTCTGTTTTATGATCACAAAAAGTGTAAAACACTTCATATTTCCTATCATAAAATATAGACCTACTGGTAAGTGACCTTAGTTGTTAGCAGTCGCCATTCATTTACTTGTACAAGAAAACAGTGGCGTATTTTGGATGACGATTTAACAGTGTCATACGTGAACGGTCCTTATATATTTACTCTACATCATTATGCTCTATGAAGATGCTGAGGAATCATTTTATGCTCCATCCTCCAGCTCCCCATACTTTTTCTTGTCTCCATGTCTGTTGGGTTAATCATTCTCCAGGGTATATCGAGGGTTCAGTGACACAAAGATGTAACTCCATATTTCGCCAAAATGAGTATTTGATATCAAAATGTTCAGAAAAATGTGGGCTTTCCAGGAAACACACAAGACTTAACTCCACCCAACACCCCATTGAAGTCAATGGCTAGTGAAACATAGACTTAACCCCGTAAGGCCCAAGTGAACCTCTTATCTTTAAACCACTTTTTCTCAAAATTGCCAAAATTGAGTTACGTCTTTGTGTCACTGACCCCTCGGTATATAGGACTACGACGCTAGGTTACCATTTTGTGCACCATCTTCCCCTGTTCCCTGTAGTTTTTCTTGTCTTCATGTTTCTCAAGCTAACTATTCTCTTGGATATAAATTGGACTATGGTGATGCTGGGGTATCACTTTGTGCACCATCTCCCTCCTGCTCCCCATAGTGTTCTGTCCTCGTTTCCATGAGGCTAACTATACTTATAGGTATAGATAAGACTATGATGTTGGGGCATTCTGTGCACCATCTCCCTCCTGCCCTGCATAGTTTTCTGTCTTCATGTCTGTCACACCAAGGTTGTCGTTCTCTTCCTCTGTCCTATCAAAATCTTCAATAGTCATCTCAGGGTCAGTCTCGGGAGCATACACGTTCTAAAATTCAAGAGGAGGTGGTAATGAAAGTCATTAACCTTTTAGCAACTAAACCGCCCGAAACCGCCCCTCCTTTTACTCGCAGAAACGCCTGAAACCACCTGTTTGTTTTCAATGCGCTGTAGTATCCATCTACATGTATGGGGTCTACCATGATAATGTTATACGTGCGTAATCCTTACAATGACTGTCTGCAGTAGGATTCTGCATAGAAAAATAGCGCATGTTTCATATTATTTATTTAAACATATTTGTGGCTTACACCCAGTAAATAAGATCGATTGATCGATCTGTATTGAAAAACAAGTCAGAACAAATCTTGGAACCAGCGGGACTTGAACCTGCCATCTACTGCTTGCCGGGCAGCGACTCTACCACCAGGCCATAACTGGTCCATAGTACAGTCACGATGAACTAGAAACAAATACCCAAGCTCTCCTGATTCATTCTGACTTATAAATATTCATTTGTCCGCCATGGACAATAACTTTTTATAAATGTCGCTGCCCGGCAAGCAGTAGATGGCAGGTTCAAGTCCCGCTGGTTCCAAGATTTGTTCTGACTTGTTTTTCAATACAGATCGATCAATCGATCTTATTTACTGGGTGTAAGCCACAAATATGTTTAAATAATTGAAATTTCTCCCAGGAAGCATTACATTTATAAAAATGTTTCATATTGTTCAGAACAATGTCAAAATGAGAGCAATAGTGCAACATCTTACAGTGAGCCATTTTTACAAAATCTCTAGTTGGTATTGGTTAACTAGTCTTGACAATGGTCAAAGGTAAAAGGTATCAATCATCATTTAAAAAATATTTCGATCTGTATATTAATACTTCTATATCATTGACTATTTCAAACTATGAACTTCAAATATTGCTTCTGAAAGGAGGTTTGAAAACACTCTCAATTATCATAAAAGAGACTTGTACGTTCCCATATATGCACCTATGCATGGCTGCATAACATCACATAAAGTAACATAACATAACTTAACATAATGTTAACTTACTGTAACCTAACTTGACCTAACTAATAAAACCCAACATAACACAACATAAGACCTAACATAACGTAACCTAACATAACGTCACATAATGTAACATAACGTAATATAACTTATCATAAATACACTTGAAATCAACAGTTCATGCACCCAAACATGCTTGTATATAAAGTCTGCCAGAAACTGGCTTTAAACTAAGTCTAAATTGAAATCATGGACTCATGAATAAAGAAGGACCTAACCCGATCAAAATATTTCTCTTCCTATTGTATAGAACCTCAATGTTTTGAGTTATGTAAACATAAACATTAAGGTCCGAATTCACAAAGCAAGGTTTGAGCTCAGACCAAGGTTTGAGCTCAAACCTCCTTTTGTTTCGCCAAACCTCCTTTTGTTCTTTACAAACCAGGTTTGTAAAAAACACGTAAAACGCGTCATATGACGTACGAAAACCAAGGTTTGTCGGCAAACCTCCATTGTGAATTCGGGCCTTAAAGTTTGGATCAAAATGAAGTCTGTTAGTAACATACCTGTAAATAGCTGTTGCCTGTTGGGTCCCTGAGGATGATAGTAACAAACAAGTCTCCAGCAATGACCTGTGCAAAAGAAAAACAATTGCAGCAAAATTGTTGGAGATAAGCATATCATTCATGACAGATAGGAATATAATGAGAGGAGGTGGTGGTGGTGGTGGTGGTGGTGGTGGTGGTGGTGGTGGTGGTGGTGGTGGTGGTGGTGGTGGTGGTGGTGGTGATGGTGATGGTGATGGTGATGAAGATGGTGATGATGATGATGACGAAGATGAAGAAGTCATAATAATAATAGTAATGCAGACATTTATAATGCATAACATATCCACCCATATGGTGCTCAAGGCACTTACAATAAACAGATAAAATCTAATAACAAAAATATGCTGAAAGTGCTTACAATAAAAGAAGAAAAAGAAGGAGAAGGAGAAGAAGAAGAAAAACACAAAAACAATAATATCAATAACACAATAACACGGTAGTTCATCTGATGATTGTAACAATTGCTCCCCCCCCCCCCCCCATAACAAAAATAGCCAGTCTTAAATTTGTAGAACTACTGATATTCTAGTCAATTTATAAACTGGGACAAATGGGAGAGTTGTCCTCCACAACATAATGGTGAAATTACCAATTCAGTCTATTTGAAAATCCCTTATTTCAAAATCTTGTCAGCTTAAAAAAAAAAAAATCATCTACTTAATATTTAGCAATTTCATTCACACTGTTCTTTCTTCTTTCCTTCATGGTGAATTGCTACCAAGGTTGGAATTCCTGTTTAAAATGAAAGATTTCAAACATTACATTACTTCACAAAAACCTTCTTTCCCTGATCTTGTGTTGCCAATTCAATAGGAGGCGCGATAGCTCAGTCGGTAGAGCAGTGGTCTCGTAATCCGGTGACCCGGGTTCGAAACCAAGGCGATGCGCTAGTGCCCTTTGGTAAGGCTTTAACCCTATTTAGCCCGGGCTATTTTGAAACTGCATAGCCCGGGGGGGGGGGCTTCTCAGGCCCCCCCCCCCTATGATCTCGGCCGTGAAACGCCCGATCGCCGCGAAAATTTGCATACATGTCAAGTGAAGTGTATAGAATACTATGGTAATTTCAATTTTTTTGAAAAATTCACTCATTTGCATATTTATGGTAATTTATGCAAATAAGGTCATTAAATTCACATTTTTGCCCATAAATCAGACATTATTCATATTTAAGCATTCTTTCTCACTACATATATTTGTTAGACCATTTGGAATAATAATACAACACAACAAATTGAAAAACCAGGGTTATTCCTTATGTTATCTATTGTTTTGATAATTTCTTATGTATTTCTTTGTTTTTTTAACTTATGTATTTTATTGTTTTTGTTGTTTTATTTCATTTCCAACTATAATTCAACTATTTTGACCCCAAAATAAACACCTAAAATCTAAACAAGACCAAATAACCAATGTTTTACCTCTTTATTTGAAAAATGAGATTTCCATATGTTTTGTACACAAATCACAAAAATGAGCGATTTTCGGGCTGACATGTGAAGACAAAAGGACACGTGACTTTGTAATGGTAGGTCCGATTTTCGAAAAATTTTTTTCAAAAGTTGCGCAAGACTCAAAAGAAAAAAGTCACACAATTTCAGTGCAAGATTTTCTTGCGTTAAAAAATTATCGCGAAAAATGTCGAGGGGGGGGCTTCTCAAGCCCCCCCCCCCCGGGCTAAATAGGGTTAATCCTCACTACCAGGTCCCTCGGAGAGGACCTAAAGCCGTCGGCCTTCTGGTTGCTTACTTACAAGCATTTATGCTTTCTTAGCAGTCAGGTAAAATAACCATCACATCACATAAGCCACATTCTTTCACATAGCTCACCGTATCCAGTCTATCTATAAAAGATTTCATTGAGTTCTGTCCGGGCGCCGTTGCGCTGTCTCCGAAAACAAGAGGATTGTCCCTTTGAAGAGCGCCTTTGACATCCACAAGAAGGCCCTCTACAGTTGTAAATTTGCCACCCTGGGATGCTATTGGTTCGTGCCCAAAGTCGAGTTCTGGAATTTCAAGAGAGCATGTTCCCGACTGCAGTAAATCAATGGGGAATAACGAGAAAGAAAAATAAAACATTTGAGGTAAGTTAACCAAACATCTCTACAGCATCTTATACATGCATTCAGTAAAAAATGTATCAATGAAACCACCGGATATTACAGTCATACCCTCAATTTAACTTACATATACTTCAAAGTTGTGCAGTTTGGTTCCTGAGAAGGATGCTTAGAATTTCATGGACAGAAAGAGTTTCAAATAATGAGGTATTTGCCATGGCAGGAACAAGACAAGAGCTTCTGAATAATATAAGAGGTCGACAGCTGAGCTTCTTGGGTCATGTTATTTGAAAGAATGGTTTGGAAAATCTTGCACTGACTGGAAGAATAGAGGGGAGGAGGAGTAGGGGTAGAAGGAGGATTCTGTGGATGAGTAGCTTAAGGAGTGGGATTTCTGAAAGTGGAATTGATCTCGGGGAGAATGAATTACTTCATAGAATATGGGACAGAGTTGTGGCATTCCATGGTCGCCAACGTCTCAGGACAAGGCAAGTAAAGAAGAAGAATACTTCTGTCTGTCTAGAGAAATTATGAAACTGGTTCAACTACAACCTTAATCCAAACACATCATGCAAATTATAATCCGTCAATTTAGTTGATACAGGTATATTACATGTACATGTATAGCTATGTTTCAGATCTATATTGAATGCCATGTTGATGGCATTTCACGATTGTCTCTTCCTTTATTGAAGCCTGAAATGGGGAGGAGTCGGGTCCTGAAATGAAGCTATGACCGATTACTGGCATCCCTGAGCATGATCTTTGACCTTTGACCTACCCTGAGCACATCTCTGCTGAGGTCGCTGATGTCGGTCATTTTGAGCGTTATCTGGCGACCTTTGTCCTCTATGCCACCACCTGACTTGATCTCGTTCGTCTTGGTGCCACAGGCGTCACACGCCATAGCCATGATGATGACCTCTTTGAAGAACGGAATGTCTGAGTCAGGGTTAAAGGTCAAATTTCCTTTTCTTATTCATTTCCATTTTAGAAACAAAAATGCATAAT
This sequence comes from Strongylocentrotus droebachiensis, assembly GCA_035222895.1. Taxonomy (NCBI): domain Eukaryota; kingdom Metazoa; phylum Echinodermata; class Echinoidea; order Camarodonta; family Strongylocentrotidae; genus Strongylocentrotus; species Strongylocentrotus droebachiensis. The sequence continues at coordinate 18,979 of JAVYIG010007376.1, forward strand.
ATATTACATGGACATACACTACAACTTGTACTTACATTGGGTAAAATGAATATGATATAATGCATTTACACCAAAGAAAAAATGAAAAATTAGTAAGCAAGACAAATGCGACTGCGTCTCCTACATGTATATGCCTCTACCCTAGATTCCGTATAAGAAATGGATGGAATTACTCGTGACATATCACAATGAAAAAACATAAAACCTATCTCTTGTGGTGCTTGAGATATTGCAACAGATCGTCTTCCTATGGTGTTACATATTATCACCAAGTTTGAGCCTCAATTCCCTTGTGGTTCTTGAGATATCACGATAATGAGGTCATTACCTGGAATTTTCATAAGTTGACCTCTGCGACCTTTAACCTAGTTACTCCAAAATCTAATCAGATCGTCCTCCTATGGTGATACATATAATATCACCAAGTTTGAGCTTCATATCTCTAGTGGTTTTCAAGATATCACGATAATGAGGTCAATACCAGGAATGTTCAAAAGTTGGGTTTTGGGACTTTGACCTTTGACCTAGTTACTCCAAAATCTAAATAGATCGTCTACCTATGGTGATACCTATTATCACCAAGTTTGAGCTTCATATCTCTAGTGGTTCTTGAGATATCACGATAATGAGGTCAATACCAGGAATGTTCATAAGTTGACCTTTGTGACTTTGACATTTGACCTAGTTACTCCAAAATCTAATCAGATTGTCTATCTATGTGGTCATACATACTATCGTCAAGTTTAAAGTTCATATTTCAATTTTCAATATTGCGTAAACGAGAAAGCGGGACGGACAACCCAAAAACATAACGCCTCCGGCACCACGTTCAGTGGGCAAGGGCATGACAATATCTCATTAAACAAAAAACACAAACAAAGAAATAAAGAAATTAATAAATATAATAAGGAAACAAGTACACAAATAGATGAACAAATAATCAAATAAATGCATATACATACAAACAAATAAATATATGAACAAATATTTTAATACGATCGTATAAGGGAGTTTACAGATAGCACATGGTACAAATTACCCCAAATATCCACAGATCTTTTACACATGGAGAAGTTCCACTTTGAGCATCTTAGAATAATAACTGCCAAAGTCCTAGATGTGCTTCATGAATACCTTTTGTTTGCCCTCTTAAAAAGAATACTTCCACCTGCGTATCTTTAATAGAATGTACCGTTGGTGCATAAATGAATAATGTAACATAACTTTCATGAGCGCATATCCAGTATTCATCTCCATGGGTTTTACCTTTTTGGTACAAATGACCTTTATCTGCTCATGCTCAGACTGCAACCATAAACTGGCTTATTAACAAAGGATACTGATGGGCTTCATCCGACACTTAGCAGGAGCGTCACAATTGCTACAGTTGACGGCAAACTCATAGACTTCTTCTGGTGGGGCAATGTCGTCATCGTCATCTTCATTAGTAGCAGCAGCAGGTGGAGCATCTCCATTAGAGGCTGGATCAGAATCCTGAGAGAACATGTAAAATTGATATTATTTGAGATGAGAGAGAGAGAGAGAAAGAGAGAGGGGGGGGGGGGTAGAAAAAGAGAGAGAGAGAAACAAAAACAGACAGACAGAGCAAGAGGGAGGAGAGAAAGAGAGATGGAGAGAGGCAAAGCCAGAGAGAGCAGAAAGAGAGGGTAGGAAGAGAAAGGGGAAGTGGGAGAGGGGAGAGAGAGAGAGAGAGACTAAAATTCATTGCAGGGCATGCTTTAGGATTTCGTTGAGGTAAAGGGTTGAGGTTAAGGTCAAGCCATTGGGCCAGAGTTAGGGGCATGGTTATGGACATAGTTACAGTCAGGATTAGAGTTAGGGATATTGAAATAGAGGGGTATTCTGCAATTGCTCCATATCATCTGTTCAGAGCCAGAAGGGCTTTAACCCCAATACAAGGAACCCTGTGTATAGAGACCATTCAAGGGTGACAAGATAAGCAGTCTTTATAGGCAGGTGGTCATTGTGTAAAGGTTCCTTAAGTACATGCTTCAATGACAGAAACTATTCCCGGGGGAAAGAAAATGTGGACTTCATAGACAGGTGGTCTTTCTAGAGGATTCACTGATCTATTAAAGGGGAAGTACACCCTTATAAAAAGTTGGTTCTAATAAAAGCAGAAAAATGAGAAGAACAGGTTAATGAAAGGTTAAGCAAATTCTGATTAAAAATAGGACGGTTAAAGGGATAGTTGAGTTCTGTTGTCAGACTTTAAATGCCTTTTAAGTGCATGGCTATTGCTCTTATTCTTATCTATGACATTTCTAGTGCCCTTTTAGAACCTAAAATTGCTATGAAGGTAATTTGAGACCCCAAAATGTATGAAATTTAGCCAATACGATCATACTTTCAAAAAAACATGGTGACCGTTAATTAATTATTTAATTAAAAATAACAATTTGACACTCAGTTTTTCATTATCTCACAAAAAAAAAAACATTTTGTGTAGCAACCTCTGCAACAGAACTCAACTATCCCTTTAAGAATTTTTGAAGTTGCGATCAATCAAACATAAATTTTGCAGGGAAAATAATCACTTTTTATTTTTTTATTTTTAGTAAAAGTCAATATGAGGGGGCCTCGCAAAATAGAGCTACCAATTTGTGTTTGATTGATCTCAACTTCAAAATTCATAACTTTCTTACTTTTAATCGGAGTTTTCTCAAACTTTCACTGACCTGTTTCTAGCATTTTTCTGCTTTTAGTAATAATAATAATAATAATAATTATAATAGCTCACATTTATAATGCGCTTAATACTTTGTTTCTAGGCCCAGCACATCTTATTACCCCGGTTATCGTATTCAGGCTTATCCGCAACACAATGTATGCACATTTTCCTCTCCCTGGGGAGCATTAAAACAAACTTAATACTAATTTTAGACTTCCCCTTAAACGCCCTTCTGCTTCTGAACAGATAGCATCATCTTTAGCATTAAAATGCCTAATAGTTTGGATGAAATGCTTACTGCGTATCCAAGCTCCCGACATTGTTCCTTGGTGCGTTCATAATGGCTGATCTTCATGGCAGGGTCTGCTTTTGGTGCCAAGGGATTCTCAATGAAGCTGTTCCCAGCAGGATCGTTCACCACCTACCGCGAGAAAGTAATAATGATAATATTCTGTTCTTAAAGTGACTCGGTAACATTGTTGAAGGTTGATGCAAAAAACTGTGTAATTTTTGTATGAAATGTTACTTCTTATATTCCTTCAACTGTACTAACTCTCTAACATGCAAAAAATAAAAATGGAAAAAAATCTCAAACCACAAAGATATTTATGGTTTTCTTTGAAGGCTTCACTGTGTGTCACCCTCTAACAGTAAATTCTCCCAACCTTTTTCAAATTTTCCCAACCATAAAAATAAGACATGAAACAGGTTTTTTTAATCTTTCAACACTTAAATATCTGGAATGGTATATAGAGCCAATTCATTGCTTTGTGACGATTTTTACTCACCTAAAATGTAATTTAAGATTAACCTATAATGGTGTTAAAAGGTTGTCATGGAGCTAATCAAGAACAGAAATTGGTGAGTTTGCAAAGCCACTGTGTTGCTAAAGGCAATCCTTCCATCAATTGTCGCTATTGTGTTGTGCAAAATTGCACGTGTAGCAAACAGGCAACTGTGCAAGGCAACCAAAGTGATGACAGTAGAAGTTAGACCATTGTGTTTTGATAACTCTAAAATTGCGCACAGCTCAGTCAAGGTACTGCTGAGCTCCTGAGGATTTTTTTTTTATGCATCCTTTAGTGTTAATGATGTTGATAATTTCTCTTGACTACCCTTTAAGGAAATATATTAATAATTCAGTCCCATATAGTCATGTTCGTGTCCTCTGGTGAGCAACTTACAAGATGGAATGGCCTGGCGATGTTTTTCAACTTCTCGATGAACGCACCGATCTGGACTGCTACATCCGGTTGCAGTGCCTGTCATAGCAACAAAATTCAAGGCTGAAAGTGAAAAATCAGAAGCGCACCTACGAACAAATACTAGCATTCATCAAACTTTCAATATTTTTTACCTTTGTCCTAACGTAGCAACAAAGGTTAAAAATCAACCAGCAAACCAACAAAAAAAAGCTAACGGTCGTCAAACTTTCAATACATCTTTTATTTTGATAGAAAAAAACAGCTTCTTTTTTGTTTCACAGATGTAGACATTGTATATACTGCATACGTTATTGATATCAAAATTCAGCTAAACCAACAATCTTCAACGGAATCTATTTGGAAAATGACAATGTTTTATCAAACAAAAATGGAAAACCATAGCCACTCACGATTACATACCAGTATGTATTCACTTCACATGATGAAATCTTTCAATATTTCAATAAAAAGCAACATTTTAGTTTTTTACAATGATTAAATACATTCAAGCTATGAATAAATCATTGTGAACGTGGTTGGTACACTTCAAGTCAAATTTTAATCCCTAAATTTTCTTTTATCACAACTGTTGAGAGCAAATGTTGAAAACGATTGTTGAAAAAAAATGATTGGCTAAGAATTGGTTTTTAAAGTCCTTACCTTTCGCAAGGGTTGCTCTTGTTCAAGTCCCTCCACAGCCCTCTGTAATACCCCTTCCACTGTCGACAGAGCTGGGTACAAATAAATGACAAAATTGTCTTTAAACACAAGGATTTAAAGGGACTGGATCGGCAGTTTCCACGTGCAGAACGCCATAATTCGCTGACACCAGACTTGGTGGAAATACCATTAATGGGAGTATAAATCTGCACACAGCAAACCCGTTGGCCAGTCAAGAATTACCCCCCTAATTGCTCGGAGAGCTTCGGTTGAGGGAAAAGCGAAGCATTACATAAGGTCTAATGGTCATAAAACTGAAGGCTAACCCTGGTGATTGACAACACCTGTTATTGGGTACCGGTAAACACCCGAACGGTGTCGAATTCCCCATGAGAGCTGACTTCTATGTGACTTTAAACAAAATATCCTCGGCAGTACCTATGACTGAACTGTGCTCACTTTGAGAGTTATAAATCAAAACACATTAACTTCTATTTAACCGTAATCATAATGCTAGGAGAGCCAGGAGTGTCAAGTCTGACGGACATGAGCGCTATACACAAACCCACTATTATTATTATTTAATTTTTCTCCAAAATTTATTTTCTTAACAAGCAGTTAGAATCAAGATTCGAACTGCAGAAATTAAATTTAGGTTCCTACTCTAAACAGGAACATTTCATCTTTAACAGACTAATATGTTTTTAAGTCATCAACTGAAAATAAATCAATAATGCAAAAATATTCAAATATTACAAAACGCTACAAACCGTTTCATGAAGAGGGAAAATCAAATTTATATTGTATTTCTCTATATTGTATAAGTCTGACAGACATGAGCGCTATACACAAACCCACTATTATTATTAATTAATTTTTCTCCAAAATGTATTTACTTAACAAGCAGTTAGAATCAAGATTCGAACTGCAGAAATTAAATTTAGGTTCCTACTCTAAACAGGAACATTAAACAGACTAATATGTTTTTAAGTCATCAACTGAAAATAAATCAATAATGCAAAAATATTGATATATTACAAAACGCTACAAAGGCTGTCATGAAGAGGGAAAATCAAATTTATATTGTTTGACAAATGCATTCAATGTTTTTTTTTCCTATCACAGTACTATAATTTAATTTAAACAGTAATTTAATGAGAGAAGGAGGGAAGAAGGAAGGGAGAGAGAGGGGGAGAGGGAGGGAGGGAGAGCAAGAGGGAGGGGAGAGAGAGGGGGAGAGAGAGGGAGGGGAGAGAGGGAGCAAGAGAGATAGAGACAAATATAAAGAGTAAGATCTTCAATTATACTAACATCCTTTTTGAGTGAAACCGGGGATTTCAAAATCCAGTTCCGGTATACGCACAGATGCAGAGTTCGTCCTAATAACTTGCCTGTCCATATCCTGTTGATAGACAAAAGCAAAGAAAAAACAATTGCCTCGTCATACCACAGGAAATTTATATGATACAAATTTAAAGAAATGTTATATAAAGAACCATCATATATAAAAAGTTGTACAACATATGCTCCTCCAACAATTTGTTCTGCTGTAATTTCATACTAACCAAATTCTTAACTTTAACCCTGGCCCAAAAACTACACATAACCCTAACCCTAATCCTAACCATGACTCTAAGCTGAAACCCAACTGCAGCCTAACCCTAACCCTATATACATGTACTATGACAAAATAAAACCCAGAGCAGTTGGTTGGCAGAGCAAATGTTAGACCACCATAGAGTTAGGGGCATGGACACATGCTGGAGTATTGGATGAATGACCATTGTATAAAGAAGCAGTATATACATGTACATTAGAATAAACTAGATTTGAAGAGGTCAGCTGACATGACAGCCGGCAAATGATTGGTGCCCGCTCATGCTAAGTCCTACCCTATCCTGAACTGAAACATTGTTTAGCGTAATACATCTTTGAGCATCATTTCAAAATGAAAAGTGATAACAAATCAGGGTCCCATTCTATTCTCAAAGTCGTATCATATGGGAATCATATGATAATGACTGAACGGGGCTATCTTGAGCGTCCACTGATAATTTTCATTGACTTCTTCAAAACTAGTTTCTTTATACATGTGCATGGCTCAGATCAAGGGTATACTAAGATTGAACACTGGGAGATTGTTCAATTATCCAAAACCATGAGACCCAGACACAAATTAGCATTTTTATATCAGAAAGTACCATTGGGGGAAGCTCCAAACAAGGTTTCAGCTTCATTTAATTCAAATTAAAGATTTTAGAGCAATTTTATGATGAAAAAAGGCCTATTTTCAGCACTTTTAATGTTACATTCAAAACATGCACTAATTGGTTACCTGATTTTTTTTTAAATCTTGATGTAGAATCTACAACTATACATAATAATTAACATTTCTGTTGAGTTAAATGTGTTGCATACTGTAATGTTTGCAGATTACAAAAATAATGTTGCCACAGTCTACAATTGACTTTTAAAATTCACCTCATATGTAACACTTTTGTGCCCTTGATCAGAGCCATGCACACAACGTTTCTTTAAAACACAATGTAGGTTTCTAGTCTGTACCCCCTTTCACAATACAAAAATTCTTATTGTGTTCCTTTATATGACTTTCATATAATTTCTTATAGTCTAAACGGGGCAAACTTTCTGTCTTGATCTCAACCTCATAGATAACAGTCAGCTGGCTATCGATCAGTGTCAACTTAATAATAATAATAATAATAATATTGGATAATTATATAGCACACATATCCACAATGCGGGGTGCTCATAGGGTGCTCAAGGCGCGATAAAACTATTACCCCGGCTCTGCTAGGCAGCCGATTTTGGCGCTCACAGCATTCAAGGAATGCCTTCCTACCGGTACCCATTTAACACCTGGGTGGAGTGTGGCAAATGTAGATTAATATCTTGCCAAAGGACATTAGCGCCGTGGCGGGACTCGAACCACGGACCCTGTGATCCACAGTCCAAAGACTTATCCACTAGACCACAGCACTTCTGCCTCAATGCCCCAAAGTGATTGCAATTAAAAAGTTTGTTACCTTTTCCGTCTTGATCTCGACCTCGTGGATACATCCTTGTGGTTGCAAGGCACTGGCCGGCTGGATCTCGTTGTTGGTATAGTGACAGTGGGGGCAGTCAAAGGAACTGATGACGACAGACTTGAAGAATGGAATCCTGGTCAGGAGAAGCTTTGTTGTTCCCTGTGAGAGAGGGAGAGAAAGAGATAAGATAAGATGAGAGAGAGATAGAGAGAGGTGGAGGTGAGAGAGAGATAGAGAGAAGAAGTTGGATGAAAGTGACAGATAGAACTCATAGAAGGGTAGGAAGGGGATGAGAAGAAGAGGGAGAAAGAGGGGGGAATAGAGAAAGAAAGATAGGGAGAGAGGAAGAGATCAGGAGGAAGTAGAAAGTAAAAGCACATAAGGGAGAGAGAAAGAGGGGAGGTAGAAGCTTTCTCAAGGATCACTATCTTCTAAATGCAATATTACTTTATCTATACTAAAAATAATCTTGACTTCTTTTTTGTGCAATTGCATCCTTAAAAAAATATATCCAGAAGCACTTAGAAAAGGTTGAATATATAGCAACCTAAGACTTAGTGTAAGCTGTGAGATTTTGTAATCATCAAAATGATAAGTAATTGATTTACATAAAAATCACAATATTATATTGATTACAAAGAAAAACACATGAATTATACTCATACAGTGTATCACAAAATTAATTATACGTCTTTTAACATGTAAATATCCTTCAATTAATAAATGATGGGGGGGGGGGGGGGGAGTAATTGATTTGGAATTACGGAAAGTCACATGTACAGTACTTCACACAGAAATGTATACACGGGACAACACACACATGTGGCATGATCGTATGGTCCAAACTCTTCAGCGATTTCTAATCATATTTCAAGTACGAGAGTATTCAAAGAGCCATATCTTTTAGGAGACATTGCTTCCATGTTATCCTCTCACATTAATAAAAAGGAATGAAAAAGCTCACAATTTATTGTTTGCCTAACCCAGAATTCCAGGGCCCCGTTTCATAAAACGTGTTATCAATAACAAATATTTAATTTCTATGACAAATCTGCTCTCAGCCAATCAAAAACATGCGTGCGTGTGTGTTTGAGTATTTGTGTGTTCTATATCATGTAACTTAGTATTTCCATCCCATGTATAAGTTCTATTCTTTTTATTCACCTTGCCATATTGTTAATGTACATATTTTGTTGACTATAGGGCCCCGCTCACAAGCTTAGCTTCTAAAGGGGTCCTAAAACCATTCATTTTATGATGTAATCAAGTTAATATATGTTAATTAATGTACTATTACCAGTCTCTTTTTTATGTAAAAGATTATATCATGTTTTGTGTGGTTTTGAATAAAATGAACTTGAATGCTACTATTTCAGTAGCTTATAACAGTTATTGTAACTTTTTATTGACAACAAGCTTTATGAAGTAGGGCCCAGAACTCAACTTCTCCTTGATCTCCACAGGTAAATGCGTTCACATCAACTTACATTTTCCTCGCAGTTCACACACAAGCTCTCGATCTCTGTGGCCTCGAGGTCATCTAGGTCACCAGAAATATTCTTGAAGAGGGGCTGAGAAGTGGCCTGTTCTTCAGTTGCCATGGTAACTCAAGTATTCCTACTGGGAAAAAAAATGAAGCAGAAAGGGTAGTGTACATGCATGATGGGTGGTTCATATACACGTCACAGTAAAATGCAGCAGCTTAAAGTTAAACCGCAGATGTGTTTTTAGCCTACTACTGGCACTGCACCTCATATCTTATATCACACAGACAAGAGAATACATGAGGAACTTACATCAAAAATAATATCGCTAGTGATATTCGTTTGTCTTGCAATGTAAGATCAAGAAGGGATCTAAAAGATCCCGACGTTTCGTGCGCCGCTGCAACACTTCGTCAGGTGATAAAATATAATGTAAGCAAGCGTGTTTTCCTAATACTCTACGTGCGGACCGTCAGTCAAATAATTTGATCAATAATTCGAACAATGACGGACAAGCGATATTAGTTTTTGATACTACATCCATAATGAGTAATATATTTAGCATTAAGAACTTACCGGTACATGTTCACAACATTAACATGATGGTCATCCTGTATTTTCTGATGTAATCGTTTCATCGAATCCTAGAGCCCTTTAACAATTATACATGTACAGGTAATTCATCATAATTCACATCAAAGTAACCTGCATAAATATGTAATAACAAGCAATAAAATCAGAAATTAAAGTCTTACTTTGCACGATTTCTAAGGCATTTATCAAGCTCGAAATGTCCACAGCAGCTGTCGCTACATGTAGCTATACATGCTGATAGTGACATACGTTGTACATAATTATACTGTACATGTACATCATGTACTAGCTATGACGCTAGCTGCCCGCGCAACGCACGTCGCTAGACTAGATACCTTGAAATGTATTCAACATCAGCCATACTTGGGAGTTAAAACAAGACAAAACAAATTAACATAGTAAATTTTGCATAGTATTAGATCTAGTAAGACTCAGGGCTGTCGTTTAAAGCCGGTAACCGGTAAAACTTGCCGCCTATTCACTCGTTTCTTACCGGCTATAATTCCTATAATAAACCTTGCAAAAATCACAGAAAGTAGATCTAAATCAATGCTAATCCCAAATTTCCTTAATTTCGTCCAAGATATAATTAGTGCCGCACATACACGGCCGCAGTCGACGAAATCCCTTACGATCACGAACGCGACGTCGTCCGTACTTACCTAGACCTATCTATCTAACGTTACATCGCAGTTCTCCCCCCACAGCGCGGCGGCCAAGCCCGCCCGTCCCTACCCCATTGCGATCCCGATGTGCACGCGAGAAGACGATGCACTGCACAAAATATATACACACTGATCATAACAAAACTGAAGCTAGCTCGCTGTAACCAAACTATCCGTTGCCGATTTGATATTTGAAGATCACGGAAACCGGGGCCTATACACGTGCGTGCAATGTCTAGAGACAACGTACTTTAGATTCTGAGATGCGCAAATCGGCAACAGAGTTTTGAACTCGGCTGAGTTTAGGCTGGCCACGGCCGTCCCCGGCGGACCCCCGCAGCTAGCTCGCATGATATATGCAGGCTCGCGCTCCGCGAATATTCAAAACTTACTTCCGATCGCAAATAATTAAATGAGAATTATTATTATTATTATTATTTATTCGGCAAAACAAAGTGTATACAGAGGATTACATAGAAGAAAAAAATCATACAAAACAAAGGATGAAAATCATCGTGATTCCCATGAGCAATTACAAGTTGCCAGGAATGGGGCAGGCAAACTAAATCACCGAAACCGTGAAGGTCCCACATTCCGACTTGCAGTACTCATGAGATCACTACATAAATACATTGTAACAAGTAACAAGAGTATAGCAAAAATCAATATGACAATGGTAAAAGAAGAAACTCAAATTTTTAAATTAATCAATAAAGTATAAATTATTTCATATGTTTTTTAAGGAAAATTATAAAGAGCCTTCCAATAAAAGCAACATGTCTTCGTATTGGACAAATATAAAGTGGAACAAATACGAATGATGGACTCCGTCTTGGTATCAAAATACAGGCTAGGGGTGTCCAGTTATTTGACATAAATATTTTACGGTTGAATTATACAAAATTAAAATATACAAATGTGCTTTTGTGTTATATATGAGATAATATTTAAGGGGCAGAAATGCAAATGGTTGGCAAGAATTGTAAACTACAAACTATTCCTTTACAGTGTTCGTTTTTAAACCAAGAATCATATAAAATCAAACCAATTATAGAAAAACAGGGGGTAATGTACTTTCAAGGCAAAGAAATTACAGAAGCTGTTCAATTGACAATAGTAATACATACACTGTAGTGGAAGATTTCCTTAAAAAAGTTGAATAAACAAATATACAGTGTCTTCACTTTGTCAGGAAAAACAGTGATATAACATTATAAAATGAACAGGAACTGAAGTAAATTCTTAAATGTATTCAATAATTTCATGTCAAAAAAAAATAATTAAATGAGAATTCATATGGGGAGCCAAATAAAAGTCACAAGTAAAAAAAAAAATCAAAATCTAGCCTCTGCTGCCCATTATTTAAATACTGTACATGTATTCAACAAATCATGATGTAGAAAGATTGAGTATGATGCATCATCTCAGTTTAATTAAAAATTACAAAGTAATGGTACAAAGTGATAAATAATTATCAACTTAATAACTTTTCTTATGAGTTATGATTGTTCATGTAATATTAAACATGAACAATATGTGTGTTTATTACAATATATGTGTAATACAAGGTAGGAAAGATAACTACAAATTTTCTTCTTAGGTATGCACCAGATTGCACGATTTCAAGTGGAAAATCCCAAAAGGTCCCTACCTCCCCCCCTCGGTCGCTTCGCTCCCTCGCAGTGATGGTACCTCCTATAAAATTCAAATTACCTCCTTCAAAAATAATTAACAAGACCCCTGAAGACTTTAATTTCTGATTTTATTGCTCTTAAGTCTTAAAGGTACTATGTCCCATTTGCAGGCCAAAAAAATGAAAAAGTTAAATTCCAACTGCATTTGAAAGATAATAAGCAAATATTAATCGACTACGAGGGTAATGGTACAAACTATCATCGCCGAGGTGATCTCGGGGCTACTATCTTCCCGAGCCGCAAGGCGAGGGAAGATGGTAGCCCCGAGATCACCGAGGCGATGATAGTTTGTATCCATTGCCCAAGTAAAGGAGGTTAATATTTGTTTTATATCCCACATCGGCAATAAGGTCTATTTAAAGTGAATTTTACATAATAATAAGAACTGATTCTGCAGACAGTTTAGCTTCAGCTAGATTTTACAAAGCGCAACATGCATACATGTAATACAGTTGATGCGCGCTCATTTGACATTGACATTGACTTTGACATTTCGCGTAACCTACTTTGCTATGCGTATTCAATGGGCAAGGGTGGGCAAGTGGGGTAGCAGCAAAAAATTACTTTACAAAAGTACTATCTCGACCTGAGATCGAAAGATAGTACTTGTCTATACCTTTTTCGTGCTCTGTACAATCGCAATGCAAACAACTATACATGAGGGATATAATACTAATTTAGAACTTCCCTAAAAAAGTTGGGGCTTGAAAATGTCTTCAAGTGGGAAAATAACGACTATTAGTTGTCAAATCAACTTTAGGGCTATAGAGCCCAAAAGTAATAGTCTTGATTTTCAGACAATTGTACCGAATGGTCATACCTTTTATGCTGCGCAAAGATTCAATCAGTTTAATCTTGGCCATCACAAGAAGTGGGTTATTGATGTAGACAAATGCTCATGTACCCTTTACAACTCTTTTCATGTATGTTATTACCAAAGAAGAAAAAAAGCCAGTCAGACACTCAATAGTGTCTGACAGTGAAGTCTAGCAAGTAAACGGGTTTCCTTGCATAATTTGAATATTAGGACACTGCTAATGTTTAAATTTCACAGATAGGACATACATGACATATTCATAATTCCTGCAAAGTTCTACAGCATTTGAGGTTGGCTGCAAAAGGGACATAGTACCTTTAAGAGATTAAGACTTAACTAAAAATTAGGTATGATGCACATGAATTTCAATTGTTTCAGGCTCTCGGCATGGTAGCTGTGCCAGACTTGACGGCTTCAGCAAGCAAACACGAGCACTGTGTATATTAATTATTAGACTTGGAGTGGATGCAACGATAAGGACTAGGCATACGTCAGAAAATAAAGGATGACCAACATGATTTATTGATTAATTTACCGAGGTCAGGGTACCGTAAAGTTGTCAAGAGTGACAATTATTACGATACGCTCACGCTCACACAGCTCAGAACTGATGCTAAATGACAGCTAGGCATGCATACATAAAGATCCCAAGGGGGCGTTGTGGCCCGATGGCATGCACCTGTGTAATTGAGCTATCAAACAATGGAAGTTAAAAACTGATTCAGCCGAGGATACAGGTTTGAAACTGAATCATGTCTTTCGGATGGTGACATTAAAGGTCAGTCCCCAGACGTAAATAATCATATCCGATTGATACACGTCTGTTATATCCGAATTACAAATAGGCCTACACACACCAGCGCCAGCCAGACTGCTGCGCAATCGTGTCGCTCGCACGGCCCGGTACCGACTGCATTGCCACCCACCCAAACCTTAGTTGTGTAGATTGTAGATATGATAGACACGTTACATAGACTTACGTGGCGTGGCAAAGTCAATCATCTTTTCACAATTTTACTCATTCAAAGTCACATAATTAATGCTGTCAATTTATTTCACTACATGTATCAACATATTACATAAATACTAGTTCTACGTTACGGTTATCCAATACATACCTAGTTACAAAATCAGGTTTGAACTTGAATTGTTGAAGTTGAATTATCCTCTCAGTTTCGCACTGCATGCATCGCCTAGTAGTAGTAGAAACATGTACATAATGGCGCAATAACATGTACAGTGCATGCAAGTCACACGAAGACTGGATCAAAAGTTGGGGACATTATTATGTGTACGTCGTAATCGTCCTGCGCTCAAGAACGGAGTACAGTCTTGCTGTGACATCACGTTAGCCTAGAAGATTCGGGGACTTTCCCCGATCGGCTGGTCATTGACGGGCGGGGTAAAACAAATTATGAAAATGCTGTAAAACTCAGCAAGCATTACAGTTTGGCTGTAAGAAGTCATCTAATCGTTTATGGGGGGGGGGGGTGTTGTGTTGATGCGCATGCATTAATACAATTCAGTATAAACAAATTTTTGTAAGGGCATAATAATAATTTATAAGGGCACTAGGCGCATCGCCATGGTTTCGAACCCGGGTCGCCGGATTACGAGACCACTGCTTTACCAAGGCTGAGCTTTCCCTCTAAACTTATCAATACTGCAAATTATTTAGGTATGCTGTCTTATAATACGAGCCGGGCGGTGGCAAAAACCTTTTTTCGGGGGCTATATTTTTATTTTTGTTGTTGAAATAAATCTTTATTCAGATAAAATTACGGATAATATCGTAGTACATAAATATTCTTAACAATCAATCACATGTTTAAATGAGATCAAATCAAATTATATATCTCTATTTACTTGATAGCAGATTGTAAATCAGTAATTGTCTTCTTCCACTTAGTAAAATTTAAATCTGTTGTCAAGTTAACACATTAATTTTAACCTCAGTTTTGGAGATGCCGCCCTCGCCTACGGTCTCGATGAGAAGTCTGATGGTCGTGAACTGCATGTTCTTGTTTTCGATCTCGATAGAAGTGAATTCGACGTCTCACTCCTTGTCATTGAAGATGGGATATTCGAGGTACTGACGACGGCTGGAGACGCACATTTCGGCGGAGAGGACTTCGATAGCAGACTCGTCAACCATCTCGTTGAGGAATTCAAGAGCAGGAACAAGATAGACTTGATGACTAACTGCGGAGCACTACACCGATTTCATAAAGCAGTGGAACGTGCATCAAGCAGCACTCATTGCTGTATCGAAGTTGAAGTTGGCTCTCTTTTCGAAGGCCTTGACTTTTACACTAGCATTAGCAGAACAAAATTCGATGACAGCGGCTGTGTTCAGATCTCTTTGAAAAGTGTTTGCAGCCGGTCCAAAGAGTAATGCTGAATGCCAAGATCGATAAGAAGAGGATAGATACAGTAATCCTTGTTGGCGGATCGACACGGATCCCGAAGATCCAGAAGCTTCTTCAAGAATTCCTGGACGGAAAGGAATTCAACATGTCCATAAACCCTGAAGAAGTTGTAGCCCACGGAGCCGCATTGCACGCAGTTACTGTGTCCGAGATACAAGTTTTTGCCTGTTTCCATGTTGCTCCTCTGTCTCTTGGTATCGAGACAGCGGCTGGCTCGATGACAAGTATCATTGATAGGAACACCATGGTGCCAACCAGAGTATCCCAGAGATTCACTACCTACTCGGACAACCAACTAGGCGTCTCTATACAGGTGTTTGAAGGAGAGCGGGCTATGGTCAAGGACAACAATCGCCTCGGCCAGTTTGAGTTGTCCGGGATACCACCTGCTCCTCATGGCGTCCCCAAGATCGAAGTCACTTTCGACATTAACGCCAATGACATATTGACCGTCACTGCTAAGGATTTGATCACGGGCTGCAGCAATGGAATCACCATCTCCAATGATAAGAGACTATCCAAAGACGACATCGAACGCATGATGAAGGATGCTGAACGATTCCAAGCCGAGGATGATGTCCAGCGCGAAGGCATCGCCGCCAAGAATCTTCTAGGGGATGACACCCTCAACCTCAAGACCGCCTTCAGTGACTCGTCTACAGAGAAATGGCTGGGCTCTGATACTATTGTGTGAAAGCCCCTCTTAATACAGATTAGGATAAAGGAAAATCACGATTTTATTTTATACTAAGTATTTAACTTGTAAATAGAAACTGACTCTTAATGTTTTATTGTTCGTAAATATCCCCGTTACAGTGTCTATAATTATCTTTACTATAATTATTCATATTTATTAACAAGGTAAAAAGAAATCAGTATCAATAATTGGTACAATAGGCATAAAGATGACAAGAACATCTCCATCGTGTATGTTACACTGAGATTTAACAAAAACGACAAGAAACAAAACAAATTACCTCCCAAAACTGTCTACTAGCGTGTATGTTTCCTTGATCCTCTTATAATCTTATTGACTATTGTATAATAGAAATGAATATTCTCACTTAAGTCGTAAAAGACCACTCCGTGACAAATTTGGGTTCTTTGCTTGAGGGAATTCTACTTTTTCCCCAACTAAGTTTCAAGCTCTTTACTTATAGGCTCTGAAAATTGATAGTTAGAGCAATAATTATAGTGATGATAATGATAATAATAATACTAGTAATATTAACTGTTTGGATTGATAAGGTAACAGCCATATAAAGTCAAGTCAAGTTTGGATCTTGCAAATACAAGAGGCCTATAATCAGGCACGTAGCCAGAGTTTGATGTTTGGGGGGGGCACATACATGTAATCGATCGAGGTAAAAAAAAGGGGTCTACAAAATTTCAACCGATCCTGGAAATTTTAGGGGGGGCACGTGCCCCCCCCGTGCCCCCCCCCCCCCGTGGCTACGTGCCTGCAAATTATGTGGGTTATTAAGCAAGCAGTTCTGCCGACATGGCTTTTTTTTGTTTGACTGTAAAAATAATATAGTTGGGAAAGTAGGGTTGGGTATAATATTAATAGCGCTGCCTACCAGTGTATTCTTTTTTCATCCTCACTATTTATGAAGGCCATAAAAGATACTACAAGTAAGTATCATCAGAATGCATGTTAAAACATTCTTAAACACGCCTTTAAGGAAATATTTTGCTCGTCACATCAACCAGCAGAAAAAAAAGACGTACTGAATTGTATTCCTGCTAAAAGTATAGAGTGGTGAAGTGTGACGTCATCAAAAATCTATTTTTAGAATTTCTCAATTTTTTCTTCATATTCCGAAAGAACATCCAAAATAATGTCCAAATGTCGAAAACAAATTGAATATGTTAAGTATTGGCTGAGATATGACCATCTGAATGAATATATGTCCTATGGGAACTCAGTGTTATATGCTCTGGCTCCTAACCATTAGGAGCCAGAGCATATAACACTGAGTTCCTATGGGGAGTATATTTATTCAGATGGTCATATCTCAGCCAATACTTAACATATTCAAATGGTTTTCTACATTTCGACATTATTTTTGGTGTTCTTTTGGAATATGAAGAAAAAATTGAGAAATTCTAAAAATAAATTTTTATGACGTCACAGCTTCGGTACTCTATAGACTTAGGAACAATTTTATTAACCATTTTAAGATTCATTTTCATCTCTTCCATTTTCAAGATAACATAACATAGCAAGATATAATAACATGACAAAGTAACACAACATTACATAACAATCACAATCATAAATAGGAGTTGATAGATTTTTAAGAAAAAACCTCCTCCCTGCAACCCCCCCCCCCCCCATGCCCTCATGCCGCTAACGAACCGTGCACTGCTATTATAAACTGAGAACTAGTGACGTAGCGTGGGATCAGTCATGGGGGAGGGGGTAGTCTTTGGTCTTTTGTGTCACGGCACCCTTTTAAGAATTTAAAATTGCTTTTCGCCATCACATAAAGTTCTTTTCACATATCTCTGGCACTTGTCATTTGCCATATGCACACGAACGGGCATATTTGATTATAAATTTTGGGAGCGAGCGAGCAAAGAAAATGATAATTCTTTAAATGGCAAATAATTATTTTGTAATCAACACACTAGATAAGACATATGATAATGTATGCGGGTACCTCACCGAGGAATATATGTGAATACAAAGACTCATATATTCGGTCCCCTCGATACATGAATATGAGGATATTCAGCCATCTCATTGCCTAGAATTATCCTGATGCTAAATGTTGCATGCAAGTAAAGCGAATGAGTGTGGGAAACGTAATCTCGTTAGGAAAAAAAAGAGATATATTTGGGCACCAAGATTGACCAAGCCGGGAGGGAATATACTACTTGCACTTTTAAAGGTACTATGTCCCTTTTGCAGCCAACCTCAAAATAATGCTGTAGAACTTTGCAGGAATTATGAATATGTCATGTATGTCCTATCTGTGAAATTTAAACGTTAGCAGTGTCCTCATATTCAAATTATGCAAGGAAACCCGTTTACTTGCTAGACTTCACTGTCAGACACTATTGAGTGACTAACTGGCTTTTTTCTTCTTTGGTAATAACATACATGAAAAGAGTTGTAAAGGGTACGTGAGCATTTGTCTACATCAATAACCCACTTTTTGTGATGGCCAAGATTAAACTGATTGAATCTTTGCGCAGCATAAAACGTATGACCATTCGGTACAATTGTCTGAAAATCAAGACTATTACTTTTGGGCTCTATAGCCCTGAAGTCGATTTGACAACTAATAGTCGTTATTTTCCCACTTGAAGACATTTTCAAGCCCCACGTACCTTTTTTAGGGAAGTTCTAAATTAGTATTATCTTTCAAATGCAGTTGGAATTTAACTTTTTCATTTTTTTGGCCTGCAAATGGGACATACCTTTAAAGTGGGAAAATATTGCATTTTTAAGTGAAACGGGCACAGTACAATACTCGCTTTGTCTCTCTTCATGTATGTCTTCTATTTTCCACTTCAATATCCATTTCGTTTTCTTCTATGCTGTGCACTATATCATGCAAAGATACAGATCTGAACATTCAAAAGCATTTTTTGATTATTTGACTAAAAATAGGTTATACCGGAGAGATGTGAGTTTTACAGCTAAAATCTAGCTAAAAAACATTATATATATATATCATTCACCAATGCCAGCACTATAGCACAAAAGCAATGCACTCATGCAAGGAGTTCGATGGGAATCCCTATAGGGGGTAGCCTACTCTAAATGAGTAATAGAGATACCCCAACAAAGGAGGGAATCAATTTGTCATCGACTGGAGAAGGGAAGGGGGACCTTCGCACCACATAATTCCTACTTAATTAACAACATATACCATTCCATTTTACAACATAATGAAGAATATAATAACAAGGAAATATTGCACATAAAAACTGGCAGTCAGATGCGAAGAAAATGATTAAGATTGTGACCAATGACCATAACTCGCAGACACTTAATTACAACTTACAAATATGTCTTTGTTCTCATTCAGCTATTCAACCCCTTTTACCTATAACCGCATATTGGCACGGCGAATTTAGCCATATGTCACAAAAACAGAAAAAAATATCCAAGGTTTTCATAAAAAGGAGGAAGTAATAATACATCAGTTGAAGCTAGGGAAGTGCAAATTAAATTATGATCAGCACATTAATCAACATGAAGATGGACTATGTATAGGCCTACATGGTATGGTTTCAGAAACTAGAGAGCATGTTTTACTACAATGCAACAAATATATAAAGAGAAAGAAGGATAATGCAAAGACGATTGAAATGTAGGCCTAATACGTTAGATTTAGTAAAATTATTAGGGAATTTGTCGGATTTTAGAGTCCTCTTAGATTATATTAAAGCTACAAGCAGATTTGAAAAGTTTGTATAGATCTAGTGCGTTTTCCTCTGTGAGTATATTTGATTATGATTAAAATGTTTGAATATCATCAGTATTACAATCATAAGGCGGATGACATCCTTATGATTAAAATGCACGACTAATGGTGAAGGGAAATCAAATATAATTAATCTAGCTTGCACAATAGCACTTCGCTGAGACAGGTGAGCCAACTATTAACTCGAAAACAGAAGTCTGGGAAGACAACCCCCCCCCCCCCCCCCCCCATCAGTAAAAGTGAGCCATGAGATCAAGTTCGAAAAGATGAACATGCACCAAAGAAGGAACGCCGTGGCGCAGATAATCTGTTAAGATTGAAGAGCGCCATCTAAACACCAATAACAACAAACATACAATTTTAGGGGATTCCCAATGAGGTAATTGTAAGAGCGCGCGCCCGCACGATATAGGGCGTTCCGTGGCCATTACAGACAAATACAGTAGTGGCATTACGGTGCGTAACGATCACCAATGTTGCAGTTATTGCGTCGTATTTTCAGCTAATTTCTCGATATATTGACGTAGAATCTTGATTTTCATCATCCAAGCTGACACGGCTGTAGTGTAGACAGAAATGTTACTTGCGTGAAACAGATAGGAAACCACCATTCGCTCGATCGGATCCAATCCGCACAGTACAATTTCCTTCTTGAATTCTTCCCACTGCACTGCACCGGCCACCATATAATACTACGTATTGTGTATGCGGATAAATATCGGGTGAACGAGTGGTTTTCAAAACCACGATACAGTAACAAAGAATAACCATCTGGTAAGTATTGGGATATCTTTCTTATAACCAACATTTGTCAATCTTCTATAAGGCAACTTGCTCTTTATTGTTGAACCATTCTCGTAAATCGTAATTTGTTTTGTGTATTTTATTTTACCTTTAGGCCTACCCGAGAATCTGGAAGAATGCTGCTGAGCCGAGTGTATATAGTCAGGCTACGAGTTCAGACTTTTGTCTTCATCCTTTTCATATCTTTTTACAGGCATTGTCAATTTTGGTATTATCAGCGTTTTGCATATATGCACGCACGGCCGTTGATTTGAACAATGCATGCGCACACCTCTGATATAGTATCCAGCCTTTTTAATGAATCTTCCCCTAGTTTTGAAAGCAATTTTACACAAAAATATCTTCGCCATCACGAAACTCCATCACGAAACTGGGCAGAGAGTGAGACTGGAGTGTAGAGACTGGAGTTTAAAGTCTAGTAAAATGTTATTTTTTGCAAATCATCCCAGACTTATCTCTGGAAAAAACGAAGCCTCTTTTCAACGACCTCTGAAACAGATACATACCTAGGTTCATATCTTTTAAAATACCTAACAGTTTTAAATGAAAATGTATTTGAAGAATAATATCAATTTGTGTGTGCCGTGAAATTTTTCATGAGCTTTGAAGCTAAAATAAGGGAAATACGTGAAGGTGAATTGTAGACAAATTTTGCTCCTCTCTTTGAATAACGATAACTTACCTGTTTGAAGTTTGAGTGTAATTTTATGAGGGAGTAGGGAAGAGATTAATTGCCCTCCTCTCCCTCCCTTTTGATAGAGTTTGACTCTAGTTCACGTCCATTATGCAAGTTATTTGACCTTTCAGGATCAGCGAACACATTTTGTGGCTACAAAGAATGAGTGCACATGGGCGAGAAGCGGGCTCTTAATTAATCTCTTCCCTATATACTCCCTCATAAAATTACACTCAAACTTCAAACAGGTAAGTTATCATTTGAGCTTTCAATAAGTGCCACCTTTCCTTCAATAACTGCCATTTTTCCTTAGCAATAATTGCCCCTTTTCCTTTTTTAATGAGCCCCTTCCCCTTTTTATAACTGATGAATTCCCCTATTAAAATCTGATAGGCGCCCTTTTCCTTCAATAGATTCCCCATTTCCATTCTCACAAGTGCCTTTTTCCATCTCTGTTGAGGCCTTTTCAGGTTCAAGAAGTGCCCCATCTTCTGATAAGTGCCTACTTTTCCTCTCTCCTTAACATGCACCTCTAATTTAAAGCAACTTAGAGCCCCTTGTTCTTTAATGTTCATTATAGCTTGCTCGCTACCCACGCTTGCATTTATAGTTGTTATATTTTGCTTGCTCGGAAATTAATACTCAGACCATCACACCCAACTGCAAAGTTTGTTGCTTAAGCAGTATCTTGTACCACATAAAGAGAGAACAATTATTGATGTCAGCCCTGGTAGCTGTAATCACAATCATGACGATGTAGGGGTATATATCACTATCTAAAAATGGTGTAAATTTCCCTTTGTTGGCACCCCCCCCCCCCCCCCCCCACTTTGGAAGATGCTCAGCCGCCCCTGCTATATATGGTCAAATCTGTAATGTCACTGTGACCTAGTGCCCTACAACTTTGCAATTTGTTTCAAGACTCAAAATGACAAAATTTCAACTTTTCAAAAAGGACCTATGATGGTGTGCTTTCCATAATATATCATGAGCAGTGCCCCAATGGAGAATTAGAAGGGGGAAACAAATGTTTTCGTACATAACAAACAGAAGAGTTGTCCATGATTACGACACAATCCACAGACCAAATTACAAATTTGAGATACACCTAGATTTAGTATTCTCATATTTCAAACATTCATAATCTCTTATTATTGAGTTGACTCACTTTCATTTCAACTTTCACCAGTTTCCTTATTCAAAATTTCTGCTTTCTGTAAGATCAGTTATTAGCTATTAGGGTTGGATTTTCATTTAAAACCTTTCTTTAAATTACTGGGGGTCTGTTAAACACTCACAGTCACAGCCTCGGCTGTTGAAGACAAAAATAAATAATATACAGTAGGCTTGCGGGTGCACCATGTGAGAGAGAGGGAGGATTGAGGAGTCCTGAAAAGGACTCTCTGTAATCTTTCTCAATACCGAGAGTCCTTTTCATGACTCCGCAATCCTCCCTCTCTCTCACATGGTGCATTCTTGAGAAAGATTACCGAGAGTCCTTTTCAGGACTCCTCAATCCTCCCTCTCTCTCACATGGTGCACCCGCAAGCCTACTGTATATCTACATCACCATGCAAGCCGACACTTACAAGCAGCATAAAAAATAAATAAATAATAAGAAGAAAGAATTCCTAGGGGAGCATCCTCTACCCTCCCCCCCCCCCCCCCCCCCCCTCCCCAGATCTGGTACAAGTGTGTTTTGTTACTGTTGTTGAAATCTATAAATTCCACCATTTACAGCTGTATCTGACATCACCATGCTCTTGTGTCAATTCCCATAATATCATTTCTTTGTATACACCCTAAACAATATGAATATTCCCAAAATGATATTTAATTAGCTTTACTAGTTATAATAAACCCTTTGAATATAAGCTAGATCTTCACAAAACATTTCTATGGAGCGCCAAGTGTAAAAAATGTGATACCGTCACGAAATCAATGTTTTAATTGTCACCAAAGCAATCCCACCATTTGATTTTGTCACAAAAGCAACCTCACCAAGTGATTTCGTGACAAAATCAATTTGTCAGATTGCTTTCATGACAAAATCAATACCGGTAGGTGATATATTGCCTTTGTGTCAAAATCAATTGGTGAGATTGGTTTTGTGAGAAAATTAAATGGTGGGATTGATTTGGTGACAAAAAAAAGAAGATTTTGTGACAGAATCACATGTGTAACACTTGAGGCCCCGTACATTTCAGCCCCTTTTATCTTTAAATATAGTTCAGTAGTAAATCACACAAGTCAAGTCAAGAGGAAATATATGGATAAGGAAAAAAAGTTTTAAAAAGTAATCCATTTTGTGTACACTGTAAATATATTTCACTTATATTCATATAGTAAGTAGAATCCCCTTTTTTTTCAATTACAGGATGTCTTGCTGGGGTTATCATTCATGTACCTTTCCAGCGGACTGAGTTTCTGTCAAATGAGAAGAACATCTTGCACCATGGATGGATTCTGCCTTCTGTATCTGCTCATGATTCTCCTGATGAGATCTGGTGATGTTGAAACCAACCCTGGACCAGACAGGTCAGTCTATATGTATTTGGAGCTTATTTCCAGTTCTTTATTGCAACAGTAATGAGCAGTAGGGATAATAAAGTACTTTTCTTACTATTAAACCATAAAGCAACATACATGCATGCTAATTTTTCTTCCATATTCGATTGCAATGCTTAATGAGGTATAAGCCTTGTGTCTGTATGCTTCAATATACCTTTAAATAAATCTTATCAGTGCATGTAGCTGTAGTTGTACAGTCTGTTTCGCTTAAAAGCTCATCAAGAACTGAACTAAACTTACAAAGTGTGAAGAAAGGTACTTTAATGAATTATACAGTAGGAGTTAAAACACAATAAGAAATACTTTAAGACCCTCCAAAGTGTTGGGAGCCCCAAGAATTTGATGGCAAAATTTCACTTAAATTGTATCATAATGTGAAAAGGGATGTCATTTTAAACACATTTTTGCAGGATTTTAAAAACAATGTGTTGATGTCAAATATTGATGAAAGAATACAAATCTAGGTTTTTTGCGTACAATAGAAACCGAAATTGTGTATTCTTTTCATCAATAAGTTGTCTTCAAACACATTTTTGGGGGGGAAAATCTTTACAATTTAAGTGAAATTTTGCCTCCAAATAGTGGCGAATTTGGGGCTTCCAACACTTAAGAAGGGCTTTAAGAGATACTTAAGAGATGCTTGATAAACTCTTGTTTTTAATTACAGGATTGTCAGTGAAAAGGAATTCTTAAAGCTGTCCAAGCAAATTGAACCTAGCCACTACCAAGAGGTGGGCATTAACCTGGACATCTCCATTGCAGAGCTTGGGCAAATCAAGGAACATAGCCAAACTACCAGTGATGCATTGATGACAGTGTTCACGAGATGGAGAGACAAACAGCCTCCAGGCACAGACATCAGGACTCTTCTTGCACAGGGATTAGAAAGAAGTAACTTAGGGTCCCTCTCTGGCAGTCTAGTCCCAAAAAGGACAGGTGAGAATAAAAAGGAAATCATGTTGGCTGCTGGCAAGAAGACCTTTACTGCTATTGATAATGTATTGGTCTTGCAGGCAGCCAACAAACACTGATTTGACACTTACTTGTTGGTACAAATATGGTTATTTTATAGCAGGACATTTCCCAGTAGACGAACAGCCAACAAGACTGATACTGCCGGTCTGTTGAACCCTCCAAATAGTTGTCAGAACACCCATGAGACTAACATGTCAGTCCATGGGTTGTTGGTCTCATGGACCTTCTAACAACTTTTCAGATGGTTCGCTAGACAGATGTTGTCGGTCTTGTGAGCTGTCGGTCTCATGGGCTGTGGCCATTAATACATGGCTACAGACCCACTCACGTGGTACTTGTGTATTAAAGGGAGATGATGAAATTAGTTTTACAGGAGGCTGTACAAGGATTATCATTCAAATTGCTTGGCATTTCAAGCCCAGCCACTTTCTGACTATTTTTTTCAAGTCATGCTCATCTTTTGACACCAAGTTTATGAAAATTGTACCATTACAGAGTCGTTTTATCTTTTGTGACCTTATGTCAGCCCCAAATTGGAGAATTTCTGATTGTGTACAAAACAAAAGGAAATCTAAATTTCTCTCAGTTCTTTCTATTACGAGTGGAATTGTTCTTTGAGCTTTAAAATATAAGCTTTATATGGTTCATCATTATTGTCCATACTGTTAAGCGATGGAAATTAATAATATTGACATGTTACTTATGGATACATAAATATACAAATGTATATACCTTCATACCTAAAGACAAATTCTTTTGAGATAAAGAAAAAAGAAAACAAACAGACATGTCATGAATCAACAATAGTATACATGTTTGATGTGCAGAAATTAAACTGCGAAGACAATAAGTTATTATCTGTTCTCATTTAATCTTGAAAAGTTGACAACAATAAATACATCAGAAATTTGTTTTTATGTTCATGTGTATATGTTATGAATATCCTAAACAAAAACATTTTGATATTCAGAAGAAATTATCACTCTTTTAAAGGTGCACCTGTTACAAGGCCAGGATCACAGACCCAATCACTTTCTCCTGACCTGATCAAGAGATGTGCAGATGATTTCAAATTTAAGTACCGGACAACTTTCTGTAAGATCAGAGATGATCCTCTTGACCCTGATTCCATTGTACCATTAAAAGACATGTACACAAACCTTGTCCTGGAAGAGGAATATCGAAAAAAATGCAAGCGGAAAATTGAATACAGTGATCTCTTTGAACTTGAAGTCAATGGAGAGTTCCCCAAGCGGATCATGGTTCAGGGAGAGGCTGGGGCTGGAAAGACGACATTCTGTGCAAAAATTGCCTGGGACTGGATAAATAACAGTCCTGTTCTCCCAAAGTTCAAGTGGGTACTTGTTGTCCCTCTTCGTGAAGCCAAGCAATATACGATCGGTGAGATTGCCAAGTCGTATCTCTCCAAGGACAACCCAGCAACAGCCTGCCAGATCACTGAGTACATCCGTTCAAATCCAAAAGAAGTATTCATTGCGTTTGATGGATTAGATGAGTTTAAGGGCAAGGTTGTACAGGAAGGGGAAGGTGGTTCAAAGTCAGAATGTCACCAGCCAAAGTCTGCTGATCAAACCAAGGCAAGATCAGAATCAAAGATGAACAAGAATAAGCCACCAAAGTTAATGCATCCAGAGTCATCAAGTGCCACTTTGCAGCCAAGAGTCAACAGTGCAGAGGCAAGTGGAAATTCTTCAGAGAGAGGTGACATTGCACTTACAGACATTCTGCGTTCAGATGAACTTGCCACTTGCCCGGTGTTGGTGACAAGTCGCCCATGGAAGGTCACAGAGATAAGATGTAATGATAGCCTGAGAAAGCTGTACACTTTCATTCATGTGGAAGGTTTTAGCAAGAATAGTGTAGAGGTTTACATTCGCAAGTACTTTCCAGAAGATGTGGCCAAAGCAGATCAGCTTATCCAATTAACCAAGGACAATGACATCATATCTGAGAATATGGCCCCATATCCTATCTACATAGCTATGCTCTGTCTTATGTGGAGAGAACTTGGTGACGAAAAACAAGAAAAGTTGAAGTCATTACAAACTTTTTCTCAAATATTTGATGAAATGTTTGAATTCTTGAAGGTGCATTATGCTCAGAAAGAGATCACAGATTTAGGCAGCCCATCTTTCCAAGCCCATCGCTCCCAAACTGAGAAGATCTTGAAACCAGTTGCCAAATTTGCTTTTATCGGGCTACAAGAAAGCACCCTCAGTTTCCAAGAAGGTGATTTTGAACAGTGCTCAGACTCCATTGAAACAGCTTGCAGAGTAGGGGTGTTGTCGAAGGAGAAAAAATTGTCATCTATCCATGATAAGAGCAGTTTGTTCCTGCAGTCTACTTTCTTCTTTCCACACAAACTCTTTCAGGAGTACATGGCTGGGGCCCACCTTGCTTCCCTGTATGAATTAGATCCCAATGAATTCAACAGGCTGATTGAGCAAGTAGTGCTGCCTAGGAAGGAAGAGTTTAGGCATCTCCTGTACTTCACTGTATCACGGGACAAAACCATTGCACACCATGTCATGAAATGCATGGTACAGGGTGACATCCGAGACAGCTCGGATGTGGATTTGTTGGTTGATGTATCCTTTGAGAGTCAGGACCTAGATACTGCAGCCTTGGCGAGGGGTGGAATGTCATATCTGGAAATAGGCTCATCCACGACAGCACACACAATAGCAGGTTATTTATTCACTGGACTAGGTGTACATAAAGATGTAAGTTTGATATCTTACGTACATTAATAAGTATTATAATTTAAAGGGGATGTCCACCCTGATATTAAGTTGGTTTGAATAGAAGCAGAAAATGAGAAAAATGGGTCAGTAACAGTTTGAGCAAAAAATTATTAAAATGATTTAAAACTCAAAATGTTCCTATTTTAATTGAATATTGCTCAAACTTTCAATAATTTATTTATCTCCTTTTCCTACTTTTATTAAAACCAACTTAATATCAGGGTGGACTTCCCCTTCAATTGCAAACCCAACAGGCATCTTCAGGCACACATTTTTTTCTTAGGAATGGCTACCGGTATTTAATGTTTTTTTATTTATCCATTTATTCATGGTATTAACCAAAATATGATTAGCAGCCAATGGCTGAATTGTTCACACTTTACAAGCATATTTTAAAATTACATAAAGTACAATACTAAATATGGTAAGAATATCCAAAAGCCAGATGATACTCACAGTACATAGAACACTGTAGATTAAATAATTTAAGAAAAACAGAAACAGAATAAATATAAGTCATGAAACATAATTCATGGAGAGAATTAAATCACACTTTTGATCAATAAATTATTTCCATTGTTCCCACCATTCTATCCATCCCCTTCCACCGCCCCCCCCCCCCCTCTCTCTCTCTCTCTCTCTCTCCCTCTCCCTCTCTCTTGCCTGTGGGTTGTCGGCAGATACATCAATAATTTGGTTACAGATATTTGGTTTAATTCAAGGTTTAAAGTATTTATAATGAATTCAAAAGAGAATATAATTTTATTAGTATAAAGTATTAAAAAGAGTAAAAAAATATTGCATAATTATAAACCGTCAAGTTGGTCAATATTGATGAAGTGCATCAATTTTTTTTGCAGGGCTTGAATGGAGTGTAAAATTGTACATATGGTATAGTAATCTAATTAACACTAAATAATGGACAATAATGACAAGATAAACGCATTAAACTGAGGATAATGGGATTTTGCTGGTAGTTTTACCTAAGTATATTGCACAACAAATTTATTTATGGCTCCCTCCCCCCCCCCCTTTACTTTAAATTTAAATTCAAGAGCCTATGATGAGGTAATGGAGAGCACTTCTTTGTAGCGCTCTGTTTTACAAAAAACTTCGGACTAGGTTTGGCCATTTCGCAATGATCGACAATATAAAGTTGATCGCAAGGGAGGAAGCCCGTGGTGAAAGTTTGATGATGGGCTGGTCAATCTTTTGCCCAAACTCTCCTTTCATTAAGAGTAGGTAGTTCCAATTCTCAGAGAGCATGTTGGTATTACATTAGTGCAGTCCAAGCACAAGGCAGCACACTCATTTTTTGAATATTTCAATCTGATTACCTTGGTGTTCAGTTAGCCTAGAGTGCCAAACAGGGGCACAATATTCTACCTTTGGCCAAACGTAAGAACAGTAGACACATAATAGATCATTTGCTGGAAGTTTGAATCTGTTTAATATTCTGAGCATGTATAGTTTTGTGCTTGCTCGCTTGACAATATTATTCACATGATATGAACATTTCAGATCAGTTTAACCAGTACTCCAGGTACATGGAATTTTAATATGCCTACTTTCATGCACTCTCTTACATCCATGACCTTATACCTGATTATCAAATCAAATAATTGTTTTCCCCCTTTTCAAACAACACATTTAAAATCAATGACAGATTATTTGTTTAATAAAAGTGGCATGGACATAAAGACCAAGCACTATACAAAATCAAATCGATAAAGTTTCAAATAATTTATACACAAGACAACATTTAGGAGAGAAAGAAAGAGATGAGAAGGAAGCATTATTAACAAATTTGCACAAGTCTTCAAGGAGATGTCTTTAATACAATATTTTACACTAATAATATTTTTAAGTGGATATACTACCGGCAATGATGATTATTGACTGTCTATTTTTTTGTAGTGGAGGGGAGGGGGGGGGGGGGGGGGGGTTGATGTGAAACATACTTTATGATAATACTTGAGCAGTATCATTTCATATACCCATCACTATAGGCATATGATAAATATCAACAGTCAACTATTTGAATTAGTTTTATTGGACTACCAACCCTTTTCTGGTTGGAAAATAAACTGTCTGCTTGAAATGGCATCCTACACCTCAGATTTGCTGCAACCAGTCCTCTTGATCATTTGATGCTCAGACTTCAGAGTAACCCTTAATTTTGATGGATGGAATAATTTAGGGCCCTTTAAAAATGGCCTTTACCATGCTGCATTGCAGATAAAATGTTATAGCAGGCCTTCCTTTGCAAATAAATTTGGGATCATATAGGTTTCGTAGCACTACTCTGATGATATCGACCACTGTATTAAGTAACCATTCTGTAATCATTCAATGAGACTTTCTTAATGCAGGCCGAGTGACAGAAGCATCAACAAAATCTGAGGTGGTCTTAAACTGTATCAATGGACTCTGACTTTCTCATATTTTAATTTTTCGTTTGTTTTGTTTTTGTTTTTGCTTTTGATTTAGATCGATCTTGGAGTAAATGGAGAATTTGGACCAATTATATCACATGATATGGGGGAGATTATATGCTCTGTGCCCTCTCTAAAGGATGTTACACTAATTCAAGCTGCCTTTCACAGTGACTTCTATGCAGTTCTTGCTAAAGAAGGAAACAAGTCCAAGGTGAGTGAAAAAACACATTTTAATGCCGTAGTCTAGCCTAAGGGGGCGCTTTGTCAAGACGCAGAACATCAATCGCTTGAAAATTTGAAAAATCACTGTAATTACAGTTGTAGAAAAAAAATTAAGTTGGGCCAGGAATTTAAAATTTAAAAACTAAAATGTGTATTGTTTTTGTCATTCTGTCACTTTGCATCCTCCCAGTAAGATTTACACGAGGATGTTGCAAAATTTTCTCACAAAATACAAAATTGTAGTGGGAGAGGGGGGGGGGGGGGGGTAAACCTTCCCCCTTCAGTTGCCAAACTTCCTTAAATATCCCACCCACCTCCTCCCCCCCCCCCTGCCATGACAAGATATTGCTGCTCCTGAATGTTTGATTTAGGGATAAACCATAATAAACTTGAGTATTGAAAGGGAAATGCACATTGGGAGTCAATACATGCAAAGTGTTCAAATAATTAAAAGCCTATCAGAAAAGGTTTTTATTGCCAAGTCTTGAATAATATTTAGTGTTCACTTAACTTCTTTCTGATTTTACGTTCATGACATGTTGCATTAACCTCAATTTAAAATTTCTGCATCATGTCAGGGTTTCTTTTTACAATGTAGTTTTGACTATACAACCGTCTGTAGTGTATATTGGATTCCGGACCAAAGTTTGTGAAGTCAAAGAATCAATTTGGAGAATGTTCTAAAGTAATATGAATCAAATATGACATTTATTTTTAAAATTGCCACTCACAGGCCAACATCTTTTTTGGCTAAAATCACAGTGCACATACCTGCTTAAATGTAAATAAAAATATGGCTGATGATGATGATATCTAATTGAAAAGGGAATTGAGATGAAAATAAGAGATGAACTTGCATTTTAAGAATGTTATTCAATTTGTCGACAAACTCGATTTCCTGGTACATCATAGTTATTTACATTTAAAACGACTACCTATATTCTTTATTTCTGATATTACTGCTTTTCTTTCCTAATCACTGTCTGAGTCGCTGCTACTGTCACTGATTTTCGCTGCTCTGATGTCGTATTCGATGTCCTGCATCTTGCTAAATTTGCTTGATAGTCCTTGGTAGCGGCACCCTATGTATAGCACGGTATTTCCTTCTTAGCACATGATCAGTTCTTCTGGCACCCTTCAGTACATCCACATGATATAGCCTTCTTCATTGAACCGGGCCAGGCTTGATGGGTACTTGGAACAGGAAGCACGTGCTGATCATCCAGATTCCACCCAAATTCTGTCCAGGGTGGGGTTTTAGGCTTGGCAATGTGTGCTCTCTTATTCATCATCGTTGCAAGGGCATGCAGCTCTCTTTACATGAAGAAAAAATGCGTCTCCTGTTTTTTTTTTTGGGGGGGGAGGAGCCTTAGGAGAGTATAGATCTGTTGTTCAAAAACTTGTATGCTCTGAGATTGCCCAGATCAGACTCCTTGAAGTCATCACTTGCTGAGGTGTTAATATATGTTGTGATGGCCCTAATACCTCCTTGATTAGTTCTCTGGATACAACGTCAGTGATGGCCCTTGCCTTGGGGTTCTCACCAAGTCAACAATCTCTAGTTCTCCATCATTAGCAATGATCTGTGTCATACGCAGAAGAGCAGTTACTTCATCACTCTTCCCTGATTTAGCTCTTGTGGGCCCAGACTTCTTTTGTTTCTTGTTTTGTGTGTGGAACGTGTTCAGCTTCATAATACTTGTCTTCTTCTGAAGACTGGACAGTGATTGAGACAGTGCCTCCACGCCTATTTGTTTAACACTGCTCAAGTTGTCCTAAACTGTGCAATCAGCACATTGCCCAGTTGACACATTTATCAGAGATGTTGTAGTTGCACTGGATGGATTCGTCTCGACTGCTACCATTACCTTGATGACCATCTCTGTGTCCCTTGTTACTCGACATACACCAGATTCATTGTTAGGGCTGGGTGAAAGAAGATGCAGCATCGATATTTACTGTGCAGAGACAGATGTGATGGGTTTTAATTGTTTAAACCCATTTTATCCATGCGGCGGGGTTAGGTGTAATTCCGTCATGACCGCTTTCTTCTTTACTTGGCATCTGCATTTGTCTGTTCAAGAAGCATGTCAGGAGTAACACAATTGTGCTTGCCATCTGCTCTCCTTGCAACAAATGCACCCGCCATAAGTGCTTCATGTACATCAGGGGCTGTTTTAGGAAGATTTTTCATCTCATCAAGATAGAGAGGCAGAGACTGCTGCCCATATTTGAAATGCCCTGCTGCTTTGAGGTAAGGTATCATTTAATATGATTCACAGACATGTCCTACCCAGTCAGCTTCTCGCTGGTAGTAGTTAAATCTATGCAGAACATCAGGAAGGTGGACCAGAAGATTGCTGTTGGTTGATCAACCATTGATTCTGGGAAAAGTTCCTGAAGGGCTGATAACTGTTCATGGGAATTCTGAAGCATTTGCAACTTTTCAGTGGCAGTGATGTCTTTTTCATAGAGCATTTTCAAGACAGATTCCACCTCAGGCTGCCAGTGATCTGTTTCTCTGTCTGCTGCCCATCATGTCTAGAATGCTTCCTAGTAGAGGCGCCACATAGTTTCGCTCAGGATTCTGAGGGCATGTATGGCCTGGTAGTAGTCGGCTTTATCACCAAACATCTTCTTGGCAGCCCCTTCCTGGCACAGACCAGCTGCAACAAGAAAATCTTTTGCACCTGCCGCCCTAAAGATCTGCAAACTGCTTTCATGTAGTTGTGAGCTTGATGAAAGCCACCCAGCAGTAAGACCACATTGCTGAACTCACTACGATGCTTGTCTCTGATGGCTACAGCGAGCTCATATGTAGCCTGATCTCCAGTTATAATTGTGTATTTGTTACCACGTGCATGTGATGTCCTGACAAGTCAAATCATCATTTCCTTTAGTACAGTAGGGTCAGTTGGAGAAGATGGGATCAGAGGAAGATAGCCAATGATTCTAGCCTGTCTATGTGGATGGAGGTCAGCACGGAATGAGGAAAAGCCCGGAAGTCCTGCTTCTAAAACTCTAGGAGCATCCACCAGTTGTGAAGTTGTGATCATTCTACCGAGGCGCCACATAAGCAGAACGTCCTCAGTCTGCATGGCCATCTGAAGAGTGAGTGAGTCTGGAACCATATTGTATGCAGATGTGAATGAAATCTCAGTTGAATTTTTCTCACACATCTCTTTCTTACACTTCACAATCTGCTCT
Organism: Strongylocentrotus droebachiensis; assembly: GCA_035222895.1. Lineage (NCBI taxonomy): Eukaryota > Metazoa > Echinodermata > Echinoidea > Camarodonta > Strongylocentrotidae > Strongylocentrotus > Strongylocentrotus droebachiensis. The sequence continues at coordinate 52,369 of JAVYIG010007376.1, forward strand.
AAGAATCTTTGATGCTTGCAGGAGTGTATGGTGTTTTCCCTCGATATCATCTCCTTCTAGGCGCCTCAGTTTTTTCAGTGCGTCACCAAGTGGTAATGTGGAAGCACATATAAATCCTGAACCTTTGGTTTGATTGAGAACCAAAATATGTGACCCATAGTATTCATGTAATGTATGTTTCAAGATGGTCGCCCGGTATTTATCTCCTTTATCGACACCAAGCTCCTCAAGAATGTCTCGGTACCTTACGCGGATGATTCTATGAGGAATGTGGACAGACCAGGAGCTGGAAAAGAGGAGCTTCCAGCTCATCTACAACATCATAAGGGTTTAACTTTGACCGACCAGAATGCGAAGAGCCTTAAATTTGTTCATACATGTTGTTACACACGTAACTGGATGAAGAATAGGCTTATCACAGATTCTTGTTGGCATATGATGCATTTTGTGTAGTCAGTGCTCATATCTTTGGAAGACTTCTTAGCAGGTACATGCTTCATGGACATGGCACTATCTGCCACACGTTTTCTTGGCTGGTTACTCATCTTGCTGTAGAAACCTATAATATAGAGGGGTGTATCATTTGAATAATATTTGCACTGTATTTATATTTCATATAAACCTAACTTTGAAATGTTACTTTACATTAGCAGGCAAACTTTCACTCTTTCTTGTAATTCTTGTAAGATCTTAAAAGACAGACCCAGGAATTCTGAAATTCATCTAGTATGAGGTTGCTTTGGTCAATGTCACCCTCTTATACCTATATCAATTATAAAACAACATTGAGATGGGGGTAATAGGTATATTAGTATTGGATTAACAGGAGCATTGGATGTAACAAACATGTAAAGTCATCACAAAAGGTTGCAAGTCCGATTTAAGTGTTGTGATCCAAAACACAAGATGGAACAAAATTTATGCTACATTATATTAAGGTTTATTCTAATCTACAAGTGTTAAAGTGGAACTAGTATAAGAAACTATATATTTATTGGTTCACTTTCTCTTATATTTACATCAGGTAATATTTTAATACAGAGTCCTTGAGAAGAATCTTCAGGATTGCTCCATAGTGATGCCAGATGATTACATATGGAAATTCTGTAATAAGCTGCTAGATAATATTTTATCAATAATCCAAAAGTTTGCTAAGAGTAAAAATATTCTGATTTGAGTTAGCAAAACTTACTACATTCTCAACCCTGCAACTGAAATTCCTACCTCATACCAAAAGGTTCAAGCTGGTTAGGAAGTTTCTGATAGTTTCTTCATCATTCTATTAATTGAAATGTACTTGTAATGTTTGATTTCCTGTCTCTCTGATGTTGCTAACAACTCTGTTTAGTCATTTATAGAAAAAGGGAAGAATGCAATTAATCATTCACGTTTCAGTTGCAAACTTGACACATACGGTATGCGGCAATGATGACTCATATTAAATGTATTATCAGGGAACTAAACTGCATATTGTCCAAAATGAACTTTGTTATGCTATAACTTTTTTTACATGAAAAGCAAAACATCTGTAATTTTCAGATCATATTCAACTAATATTACATACCTGCCAACCCTTACAAATAATCCGGAATATTCTGTTTTTCTGGATTAGTCATTTATAGAACTTCATTAAAATATTTGTAGATCCAGACAGGATTCTATGTTTTATTTGACCATGTCATACAAAAACCAAGATTCTACAATTACCTTACACAATTTGTATTAATTACAAATCAGAATTACTAATTTTTGGGGGAATTTATGAATTGCCCCTGCCACTTGTGTCTCCCCCATCGCCCAGCCCAACCGTTCACTGTCCCTTCAATCATTAAGAAAAAGGATAGAATGCAATTAGATGATTCACGTTTCAGTTGCAAGGGCAAACCTGACAGATATGCGGCAATGACGATGGAAGTTAAACGTATCATCAAGGAACTGGTCTGTGCATATTGTCCAAAATGAACTTTACTACGCTATACATTTTTTTACATAAAAATCAATGAACCTGTAATTTTCAGATCGTATTCAACTAATATTAGGAAGGTTTTCTATATATTTTTAATTCTTCAGTTTCAAAAGTGATTGAAATATGGAGAAATAACTCCACCAGGTGTAAATGGGTACCTGATATTATTCAGCACTAGTTACTTTGGCAGCTCGGCTACGACCAGGGTAATATGCGTAAAGCACCATGAGCGTCAGAGCTTGGCGGATACTGGTGCTATATAATTATCCTATTATTTATTATTATTATTATTATGTAAAATAAATTCAATCATCATGAATGTGGTATCATCTTGTAGATAATTTAATTTTCTTTCATTGATACCACATGCATGGTAAAATGATGTTCTGTTACAAAATTATCTTCTAATTATTGACTATTTTTTTTCCAGAAAAATATTGTCAGGGTAGTCCACCTAGAAATTGTGCAGGAAGATCCTCTGATCATGTTTATACCGACCGACCTACAACATCCCGACCAAAACCCCCCAAATTAAGGTTTTGCCCCCTAGGTATTCAGCTATTTTGTTGTTGCCTTGATGGTATTATGTCTTCATTCAACAGAACTATAGTACATACAAATTATTAAAACATAGCAGGCCACATAATACGAACCACAAAGGAAAATTATAGTAAGGAATGTATATGTTCTATAGCTAGACCACTTTCATGTACAATATAACATCTATTATTATAATCATCATAATCATTTTACGCTTGTAAATAAAATTATCATTCTTTAAACTCTCTAATAGAATATTATCTTTAGCAATGCTGGTCTACATATTTGAATTACAATGAAAAGGTGCTATACTGAATATTTTACTGAGAAGATTTGCATTTAATTCACATACCTCTAAAATACAGTAGAATCACTGCAATTCGCTCCTACGCTCAGGAATTCCTGATCTTCCTCTTACCTGAATCTTCAGTATGGTCATATCCTATTGGACTGTCTATCCCTGACTCTTGACAAAGGCCTTATATTTTCATGCACTTTTGATCTTACTATAATGTACATAAAAATCACCTGAAGGTACTAAGTATTTTAAAACATATAAATTATACACATTCTGACTTCTCACTGTCTGATTTAACTTATAAAAGTATACAAAGGACTAATATTGGGAAAACTACTCTGTGCAAATAAATACTAGCCCCAACAAGACCCTTTCATTGATGCGGTCTCTGACCACATGTTTACAAAATTCCTGCTCCCCCTCCATCTACCAGTGTTAACCCTATTTAGCCCGGGGGGGGGGGGGGGGGGGCTTTAGAAGCCCCCCCCCCCCCTCAACACTTTACGCGATAATTTTTTAACGCAAGAAAATCTTGCACTGAAATTTTGTGATTTTTTTCTTTCGAGTCTTGCACATCTTTTGAAAGAAATTTTTTGAAAATCAAACCTACCATTATGAAGTCACGTGTCATTTTGTCTTTGCATGTCAGCCCGAAAACCGCTCATTTTTGTGATTTGTGTACAAAACATATGGAAATCTCATTTTTCAAATAAAGAGATAAAACATTGGTTATTTGGTCTTGTTTATAGTTTAGGTGTTTATTTTTGGGTCCAAATAGTTGAATTATAGTTGGAAATAAAATAAAACAATAAAAACAATAAAATACATAAGTTTAAAAAAACAAAGAAATACATAATTATCAAAACAATAGATAACATAAGGAATAACCCTGGTTTTCAATTTTTTGTGTTGTATTATTATTCCAAATGGTCTAAAAAATATATGTAGTGAGAAAGAATGCTTAAAATATGAATAATGTCTGATTTATGGGCAAAAATGTGAATTTGATGACCTTATTTGCATAAATTACCATAAATATGCTAATGAGTGAATTTTTCTAAAAATTGAAATTACCATAGTATTCTATACACTTCACTTGACATGTATGCAAATTTTCGCGACGATCGGGCGTTTCACGGCCGAGATCATAGAGGGGTCCTTAGAATTAGCCCCCCCCCCCCCCCCGGGCTATGCAGTTTCAAAATAGCCCGGGCTAAATAGGGTTAAACCTATTTCAGTCATTCAATTTCTGTACAGATCAAGATTCTGCCTTTATGATGTTGAGTGCCTCACACCAGCCTCATCACATGATGACAGCTAGTAAACAAAAGTTATATAAAGAGAAACATACATGTTGATCTAGAAGTATATGTAAATTAATGAAATTGAAAATCTATTTGACAAATTAACGTAACCTTCATATTGTAGTTATGTTCAAGATGAGCTGGGTATTACTCAGCGTCCTGTGTTTGTTTTTGTTCATAAATATTTTGGATGGATGCAATTACTCAGATGAATACGCAGTAGTTACATGTACTACGGCTATAATAGTAAAAGTTAGTCCTATAAATCTTTTTTGATGCATTTTCTGCGCCCACTACCCTGAACTAACCAATTTCTGAACTTACCCAGCACTAAAATCTATAATAAACCGTGAGACTAAACCTAAGCTCAAAGCCTATTTGCAGCTCTCATGCGGATCCTATATATATTTGTGACTTTTTTAAATTTGTTTATTTAGGTTTTATTTCCACATTAACTGCATATGAAAAGAATTTACAAAGTAAGGCATATACAAGGTAACAAAACATGTACATAATATTCGATTGATACAACAGTAATTCAAACGATGTAATGGCAAGTCATTAAATACATATGATGCTAACAATTATCTACAGTAATGAGGAGGAAACTTTGGAAGCATTATGCTTGTAATTAAGGTTCCCTTTACAAAATACATTTTTTAACATAATATTTCAAACAAAAAACAAAACAAAAGAACAAAAACGAGTGTGTGGTGCAGCCAGCCAACAAGTGTTGATAATACCGATGGTCTCTATCATGATGACCTTAAACATTTTCATACTGGAGTAGAAGTTTATGTTTACAGTGATATTTAAAAGTAATTAAACTAGGCAGCTGTTTGAGCGAAATGTCTAAGGAGTTCCAGTACACAGGACCAGTATAAATCAAAGTTTTTTGTTTAAGTAAAGTTCTCAGTTTGTGTAAGTGAAAAAAGGAAGACTGTCGGGTTGGATAATTATGAATTTGTTGATTCTTTTGGAATGTCGACGTGATGGCATGAGGAAGTTCGTTAGAATTTAATCTAAACATAAAACAGCCTAAAAAGAAATTATACAGGTCATGAACTTTCAATATTTTATTTTCTAAAAATAAACTATTAGTGTGGCTTAACCTATTAGTGTGGCAGATTATTTGTATGACGCGTTTTTGAAGAATCAATAATTTGTCCAACTGGTAATTAAATGAATTCCCCCATGCAAGTATGCCATAGTTAAGATAAGGCAAGATAAGCGTCGAGTACAAACTTTTCAAAATATACTTAGGAAAAGACATTTTTAATTTATTGATTATTCCAATGTTCCTTGATAGAGTTTTACTCAATTGTAAGTTATGTTCTTTCCAAGAAAGTTTATTGTCAATTATAAAACCAAGGAATTTTGACGAATCAACTAAGTGTATAATTGTATCATTGATGTGAACATTGCCAGGCAATCCCGAAATAGAGTTGCTGAAGAGCATACATTGAGTTTTATTTAAGTTCAAGGAAAGTTTGTTGGCACAAATCCACTCTTCAACAAGTTTCATTTCAAGATTTACGGTTTCAAGTAGTGAATTGGGATTTTTGTGTGAGAAAAACACAGAAGAATCATCAGCAAATAATATAAACGACAAAACATTGGATGAGTTTTGAAAGTCATTCATATACAATATAAATAGAAGAGGCCAAGGGATCCTTGTGGCACTCCACAAATTAACTGTTGAAAGGCCGAGTCTGCTCCATTTATTGATACGTATTGTTTCCTACCCCTGAGGTAGCTTTTGAACCACTCCAAGGCCCTTCCACGTATACCATAGTGTGAAAGTTTGTATAGTAGAATTTGATGGTCGATTGTGTCAAAGGCCTTGGAGAGGTCCAGAAACATCCCAAGGGTATGAGAGTGTTCATCAATTGCAGAAGTAACATGATTAATGAAATGTAAAATAGCATGAATAGTCGAATGTTTTTGTCTGAAGCCAAACTGTGAGTCAGAGAATATATTATTACTTATTAAAAAAGCTACTGTGCGATCATAGATGAGTTTTTCTAACACTTTAGAGATGGAAGACAGGAGAGATATGGGCCTGTAATTACATGAATCTAAGGGGTCACCCTTTTTAAAAATCGGAACAACTTTTGCAAGTTTCATGGCATCGGGAACTACACCCTTAGACATGGAAAGATTAAATATGTGTTCTAGGGGAACAACTATTTCGTGTATAATATTGATCAATAAAAAGTTACTGACTTTATCATGACCCGCACTTCTTTTTTCTTTGAAATTTTTAACAAGTTTTAGAATTTCAGATGCGTTGGTTGGACTAAAAAATATAGAATTCTGATTTTTGTTCTTCAAAAAAGAATGAAAGGGTTTTCCGAAAACGGGAATTTTCTTGGCAAGATTGGGTCCAATGTTTGAGAAGTAATCATTAAAGTGATTAGCAATAGATTCGTCATCATTGATGGTTTTATTATCCTCTCGGATTTGTTTTATGCTTTTTTTCCCACTCTCTTTATTTCAATGCCTTATTAATAACTCCCCATGTTTCCTTTATGTTGGATTTCTTTTTTTCAAACTGGGTACAATAATATCTCTGTTTCTCTAATCGCATAATCTTTGTCAAAGTGTTTTTATATTTAACATATTTTTCACGAAGTTTAGGTTTGGGATTCGCACGAAATTTATAATACAAGTTATTTTTCCTATTAATAGATCTTAATAGAGATTTAGAGACCCAAGGATTACGTGGTTCATGTCTATAACTAGAAAATTTGCATCTCTTTAGAGGAATACATTCGTCAAGAGCTATTTTTAGAACGTGGATAAAATTGTTGTAAGACACATTTACATCAATATGAGCCAAAACTTCTGCCCAATCGATCGATCCCAGCTTTCCCTTCAATTTATCAATTTTGGAAGCTGTAAATTTCCTTACTATTTTTGACGAGGGAGGTGATTTAGCAAGATTAAATAAACTTTGAATTTTGCAATAAACTGGACAGTGATCTGATATGTCAGACAGGATGATGCCAGATTCAGTTTGTAAATGATCAACATTTACAAATATATTATCGATGAGAGTACACGAATGAGTGGATAACCGCGTGGGTTTTGATATTACTGGAACAAAAGAATACGAAAGTAAGGTATCCAGAAAATCATGAGAGAACTGATTATCATTACATTTTAACAAATCAACATTGAAATCTCCCATAATGATGCAATGTTTATTTTGAAGAAGGGGGTGAACAAGTAAATGCTGCATTTCAACTAAGAATTCGTTGTGATTTGAAGAAGGGGGACGATAAATAGTACCAACTACGATATTTTTCTTGTTTTGTAAGACTAATTCGATAAAGACCACTTCAATTGCCAGATTCATTGTGTTTATATCAGAAAGTACTTTAGAATTTAGGTGGTCTGGAACATACATTGCAACGCCTCCACCTCTTTTAGTTGTACGGTTATTAAATATGAGGTTATGTTGAGAAAGAGAAAAAAGGGAATGAGGCTGGTCTTGTAACCATGTTTCTGTAAGACCGATAATAAAGTTACACAGATCAATATTGTCCAGCAATAAAGTTAACTGCTCAAAATTTTTGTTCAGGCTACGAATATTCAGGTTCAAGAAATTTAAATCACATTTAGATGTGCTTTTAACATTTTGAATAAACTGGTTTTGAGTAAGGTATTGAGATTCTCTTACATAATGAATATCATTAGGATCAAACTGAAGTAACATTTCATCGAATTTACTATTGAGGGTATCTGAAATACGTTTCTCATAACGTTCGTCAGATGAGGAAGTTAAATCAACATTATGCAAAGTGTGAAATAATATGTCTAAATCAATATCACTTGTTTCAGCAAAAGGTAAGTCAGTCATCATTACGTTCAGAAAAGTGTAGTAATATCAGTACAATGCAAAAAGTGGTAGTAATCAAACACGGCTGGCCAGCTGCAGAACGCATAATAACTACAAATAACAAACATGGGGGGGGGGGGGGGGGGAGGACAAACCCAAACAGAAAAAAACAAAGACAATTAAATTTACTACATTTGTCATCCATTTGAGGACTACAATGTGCATCCCCAAAATAGGTATCGATTTCAGTTTAGGATTAACCTGCTTAGGTCCTAAATTCAAAGTAGAAGAACAGCAAGAGAAAGTACAAAATTAATAAAGGCTGTTTGCTTACGTAAATATAAGTTAATTAACATATTAAATTAGCATAAATAAAGATGGCGGAAAGAAATAGAGGGAGAGAGGGAGAGAAGGAGAGAGAGAGAGAGAGAGAGAGAGAAAGAGAGAGAGAAGAGTCTTTTCTTTTCACAGAGGAGGAGACCTCTCGGTGCCCAACATAACCATTTATAACGTGATACTTTAGGTGTATGGACCTGTACATCCAGAACATTAAGAAATTGCAGGCTGGAATCAAGTACATGGTACATGTACATGTATGTGAGCACAAAAGAATACCCAACTCACAGACATACCAAGTCAAACAAAGCACCTGGAATTCAATGTCGATTACCGAGGAATGTAATTGACCATGATGTAGAAGAACCAGAAATATTTGAGATTCATAGGTGGCGGTCATACAGTGAACTGTAAATGACCTTATACATGTTCAATACATCATAATAATGGTGAACTCGATTATCAGGTAAAAAAGCTACATCAAGAAAAATGGTTTCTCTTCCTTTTCCTTCCCTATTATAAGGAAGTTTATGCTGTTTAATAAAGCCCAGAACATTTGTCAACTGAGCTTTAATAGCCATACACATATATTGGAGCACCCAGTTATATTTGCAGTCATTCAATAAATACATGTATTCTGGTAATGTACTTTAATGAATCACTGTTTGTATCACTATGTAGTGAGAAAATGCACTATGGCTGTGTTTGTCGATCCTCCTGTTGTTTTAACGCATGCCCATCAACAATTTTTCTGTGCTTTCCATCCTGTACTAACCAAATTCTTAACTTGATCCCTGCACCAAAAAGTATTCCTATCACTAAACCTGGGCTCAAACCTATTTGTAGCCCTTATCCAAATCCTATATTTGACTATATAAAGCCCATTGCATTTGTCACCCAAGCATTGCCATACACATACATGTATATCAGAGCACCCAGTTATATTTGCAGTAATTCAATGAAAACGTGTACTCTGGTAATGTACTTGTATGAATCACTGTTTGTATACATGTAGGTCCAGACTGTCTGGCTATGGGATGTTAGGTGTACAACATCAGCCTCTTCATATTACCTAGTGGATGCTTTGTGTTCCATGCCAAACCTGACTCGACTGATACTATTTGGAAATTTCCAGGAGGAGTTCTATTCTGCACTGAATGCAAGGGCGTCAACCTTACAGGTATGTATGTGTGTTTGTACTCTATATTCATGCCATGATGAATTCAGGTACACATGCAGCAGTGGAGATGAGTTTAAGGAGTTTTTATGCCTCAGTTACGAAGTAGCCGGAGGCATTATGTTTTCGGGTTGTCCGTCCGTCCGTCTGTACGTCTGTACGTACATACTTCCCGTTCTTGTGATCGCGTTATCTGAAGAACCGGTTGATGGATTTCTGCCAAACTTTGGTCATGTATGTATCTTACAGAGCGGATGAACTGATTAGATTTTGGGGTCACGAGGTCAAAGGTCACAGGGCTCATTATGTATGCAAAAACAGCTCGTGATCGCGTTATCTGAAGAACCGATTGATGGATTCCTGCCAAACTTTGGTCATGTATGTATCTTGCAGAGCCAATGAACTGATTAGATTTTGGGGTCACGAGGTCAAAGGTCAAAGGTCACAGGGCTCATTATGTATGCAAAAACAGCTCGTGATCACGTTATCTGAAGAACCGATTGATGGATTCCTGCCAAACTATAGTCATGTATGTATCTTGCAGAGCCAATGAACTGATTAGATTTTGGGGTCACGAGGTCAAAGGTCACAGGGCTCATTATGTATGCAAAAACAGCTCGTGATCGCATTATCTCAAGAACCGATGGATGGATTCCTGTCAAAATTAGGTCATGTATGTTACTTGCAGAGCCGATGAACTGAGTAGATTCTTGGTTTATAAGGTCAAAGGTCAAAGGTCATGGGCTCATTATGTATGCAAAAATAGCTTGTGAACGCATTCTCATTAGAACTGACAGATGGATTACTAATTAACTCAGGACATCTTGCAGAGCCAATGAACTGAGTAGATTTTAGGGTCATGAGGTCAAAGATCAAAGGGTCATATATGTATATGAGAAATTGCTTGTAATCACGATATTCTGAGAACCTGTTAATGAATTACAATTGAACTTGAATTCGAAAAAATTCTTCTGTTTTGGTTTGTAATATTGCTCTATGACGGAGGCATCATTTTCGACTGCGCGCAGTCAAATTCCATCTAGTTTTTTTTTTTGGGGGGGGGGGAGAGTGTTGTGTTACTAGTTACGCAATAATACAATTTCAGTATAAACAGATCACTGAAGTACTCTAAAGACTAATAGATACAAATAGTTCAAATCAATCCATAAGGTTTGAATAATGTCATCATGGGTCTGAGAGTATACGTCAGATTGAATAGTCACTAAACAAGGATGGAGATCTTGATCACAGTGTACTTATTTTAAGCACAGTTTTTGTTTTTGTTCTTGATGTTTTGGACAGGTGCATGATAAGGGAGGAGGGGGTGTCAGCATAAAGTTCTGTTGAAATATTGACCAGTTCAATCAACATAGCTTTTTTGTATGTGTTTGTATTTGGTGGGGAGGGGCGGTGTATAGGAGGTGTCAGTGTAACAAGGACACTAAGTCTATATGCCAGAGAGGGTACTGACCTGGTATGTACATGTATGGTACATGCAGTATGTCAGCCAGACTGGAATGGAGGAAAAGTACATGAATCACTATCACCAATCATGCCCATATATTTCTTTTCAGGATTCTTTTCCTCAAATCAGGAAAGGAAATTTCAGGTTCAATGGAAATCGTCAGGCAGATTTTGATTCATTCCTGCAGTCGCTCACTGACTTTCGACGGTAAGTGAACTAAACATAATGAATTACAAATTAATTTTATTACTATACGACTTACTCCTAGATCCTCATCAAATGATTGGTCAAGCACGGTCACATGTGATTCATTCACTGAGACTATCACACGTTTTTCCATTAAAAAGCATGCAATAGCTCCAGTACTATTTATTAAACGATCTTTAAGTACACAATGTATAGCAGTGCATGTAGAGTTTAATATGCTTTATATACTGTGTGTGGATTAATACATGAATATCACTGTGCATTGATGCTTGTAGAGGTAAGTGCGCCTAAATCTTTGTGCGCATTAAATTAAGCATTACACTTGCAGTTTATTTGAAAATGATCATTACTAAAAAATAATCTTAAAATACAGTATTTTTACATCAAATAGCAAGGATCTAGGCTTTTTCCTGTATAAAACAAATGATGGATGTATTCATGCGTTCATTACAGGGTCTATCCTCTTGTTAAGGCTATTTATGCACCTATCATTCTCAGCCTGACGGTTTTGTACAATAGATGCATACAGCCTCAACTCAAGAGCAGATAGATCATAATTATAAGGAATTTATTTACATGCATCATTTGTATATTATCGTGCAAAGATATCAGTTTTATGTCTTACTTTCTCTTATCAGGCACATTTGCCTCTTCTCATTTCTTTCAATTCTCCGTCTACGAAATGCAAGGCCACCCAAAGTTATTATGATGCAGCTAGTTGCTGCAAAAATTCTGCTTTTTAATATATGTATATTGACTTATTGTCCACAATAACCCAAATACATATGCTTAGTATTCTGTGGCCGTATTCTAAAAACTATACTGGATGTTGTCTTTTATGTTTAAAAGTGAAAAGTATGATCATTATCGTGACTTGAGATTGCATGGAATAGACACTAAATGTAGGTGCTGGTGCAGATTTATCTCTTAAATGTACATGTACATAGCCAGCTTTGTGTAGCAATTAACAAATGACTTTTCTTGTTTATCTTTGCTATAACAGGAAACGTTCTTTCACTACCATATAAATACCACCCCAGGCCCCCAGCACCTGAGCCCTGTAACATTGATATTTACAATTAATATTATCGCCCAAGTCTTGATTGTACATGTATCTCCTTAATTAATCGTAACATTATAAGAAATAGATACTTACCATTAGTTTTCTGTTACAGATAAATGTAGATCAATGCTTACTATTAAAGATACAATAAATTGTAGCAAAACTGAAGATACATTAGATTTGTACAATTGATTTGGTTGTTAGTCAGTTCATATGTTACAGGGCCCACATCTTATCCCCCATCTTCTTTCCTCAACATCAATTCAGGGAGATATAGGTCTCAGACGAGGAGGATGGCATCTCAGACAAGGAGGATGACCTTAGATGGACATCACAGCCATCAGAATACCTTCGAGAGCCACACAATGGCAGTTTACAACCATCCTGATTGCACAGCTGGATTAGGTGCTGCTCGATCGTATAGAACTATCTCCAAGACAGTTGTACGACACTTGCTCCTGCGACAGTTGTTCCGCCTCAGTTTCCTACACTAACCAGTTCTAACTTCAACCTCAGACCTTACACTGTACTTTAAAGATAAAGTTATAATATTGAACACTAGTAATGAAACGGCAAATTCAATGTAATTCATACCACAACATAGCAACGTTATATTCATACACATTAAATATATCACATAACATTTACCTAACCATAAACATTACCTGAACTCAAAAGTGCAACCCTAACCCTATATATTTCATGAAGTATAGCCTGGATCATAGGATCAAATGTTCACCCTCCATGGCAACCTTTTGTGACAAGCATTCCCCCCCCCCCCCTCTTCCACAGGGTTCCTTTATTAGACAATAGCATACATTTATGTAAAAATACACAACATATACATCTATAATCATGCAAAATATTTACATCACTTGGTCATACTAAAAAAAAAAAATTAAATTCATTTTAAAAAATTGTACCCAAGTAAAAATCAAGCATATACCGCAGAAAAAGTGTCAAATTGTTTTATATGACAGCCGCTGACTTTAAAGGTAATACAAAGTTTTGGTATGGGGTCATGAATTCGGCTCAAATGAACATATTGGAAGCATATGCGATCCTACAATATTCAGTGACCGTTGTCGCGGTTGGAATCGGGTCGAAAGTGATGAAATTGTAAATAATAAACTCTTTATGTTGTATAGTGCCCTCTCAAGGTCAATATATTAATTTAGCTATAAAACAATGTTCTTTGAATAAAATCGACCGATTTGCTATTACTGTTGGAATATATATATCACAACTACATATTCTGAGATTTTCATGGTCACAGCTACCATCGTATGGTCGTAGGCGCTATTTGAAATTTATCAAAATTTACCGGGAGCACCGGTAAATTTGTATATTCACTTTTTCTGGAAAGCAGAAGTGTTTTAGGGGCTAAATTTTTTTGTTTTTACAATACATCCATAGGGGCATCCAGATATATCAAAATTGTAAAGAATCACTATCCAGCCAATTTTCAAAATTTACCAAAACTTTGTAATACCTTAAAGATGAAGTTGAGTTCTGGTCATGCGATTGCATTGTGAAAGAAACGGTGTGGAATCGACCAGAAAAGGTTGATCATCTAGCATATAAGAATTTGTGTGTATTGCAAGGTTCTGGAATCATCAAAATGATAAGAAATTTGGCCAAGTCTTGGTCAAGTTACAAACACTGTACACAGAAAGATGTATATGGGACTACACGAACACGTGGCGTAAAAATCCTACCCCCGAGTTTTACGATGTTACATGACATATTTAGAATATGAAGGCATTTGAAAAGCCATGCTTTTCAGGGAACATGTCTTATCTGATGTTCTTCCACACTTGCATAATAAGAATGATAACGCTCACAAATTATTTTTCACCTCTTCCCAGAACTCAACCTTCTCTTTAAACGTAAACACAATCAAACAAATTTGATGAAATAAAAATATTTTTCATTAATCTATTTCCTCTTAGATTTGTTTTAGCAATGCATTTTTCCATTTCATGATAAAATATTATAGCCGACATAATATTGTCAAACGACGTAAACATTTGTTCCACTGGACTGATGAATTAATTATGCATTACTTTTGATTGACTGTGTGATGTCACAATGCTTATCAGTTAGTATTCTACTTAGATTTTGTCTTATGTATGTAAAAGTCTAAAATATGATTTGAATGCGAGATAAGTGAAGTTCTTAGCTTAAATTTCTTACTTATTCTAAGTATTGAATTAAATACCGTCCCAGGGCCCTGGTTCATGAAACTTGTTATCAATAACGAGTTGCAATAACTATTATAAGATAGTGGAATAGTTGCGTTTGATTGGCTGAGAGAAAATTTGTCATAATATATATAGAAATGTGACACTTGTTATTGATAACAAGTTTTATGACACAGGGCCCAGGGTTAATCTGGGCCAGTGTGGAAGTGGAATTCCATTACGAGGACCCTCTTGCCTTTAAAAGTTGCAATGTCAAACACAACTCAAAAATGTAATTTCCACTTTTTATGGAAGAGCCCCCAGAATGCATTTTTGACTATGAGGTTGATTTGTATTGTGATTGTAATTTTATTAAGTATTAAGAGTACCATGTTGTACTTAATTTTATGCATTCTGTTCAGGTTCACATGAGTTGAGGATACACAGTTGGGCCCCGAAAGTTTACAAGCACCTGGAAGAAACTCATTTTAATCAGATTTTCTCAACTGCACTCATTCCTATCAGGAGTCACTTGTCTCAGAGTGATTAGTGATGTATGTAGTATATATATGTTTAACAGAGACCATACTTGTCTATCTTCCTAAAGTGAAAAGTTGGCAGGAATTAGTGAAATTGTGATAATGTATTGGGCCCAACTCTACATGTATGTACATCTACAATTCTGTGATTATTCCAGTACTTGATAACGTTTTTCTTGTTTCTTTGTCTTCTTCCATTTTTAACAATCAGTAGATGTGTACCAAGTTGTGTGTGCCTTATGCTTTGTATATACTATAAACAGAGATAGAATTTGTCAATCTTCCTGAAGTGCAAAGTTGGCAGGAATGAGTGAAATTGTGATAATGTATGTCTGGCCCAACTGTACGGGTATGTACATCTACGATTCGGGGATTTTTCCAGTACTTTACAATGTTTTTGTTTGTTCTTTGTCTTCCATTTTTAACTACTTTAGATGAGTACCAAGTTTTGTGTGCCTTATGATTTTGTATATATACTATAAACAGAGATAGAATTTGTCTATCTTCCTGAAGTGAAAAGTTGGCAGGAATGACTGAAACTGTAATAATGTATATCTGGACCAACTCTACAATTCAGGAATTATTCCAGTACTTGACAATGTTTTTGTTTTCTTCTTCATCAGTATACGTGTACCAAGTTTGTGTGCCTTATGCTTTGTATATATGCTATAAACAGAGACCAAATTTGTCTTCTTCCTAAAGTGAAACGTTGGCAGGAATGAGTGAAGTTGTGATAATGTATATCTGGCCCAACTCTACATGTATGTTCATCTACAATTCAGGGATTATTCCAGTACTTAATAGTATTTTTGTTAAATCTTCCATTTTAACTATCAGGCCTCTGAGTAGATGTGTACCAAGTTTTGTGTGCCTTATGCTGAAAGGCCTGCATGTATAAGCAAAGTGGTCATGTGATTATGCGATGAAAAATTTGTCTGATAAATCTAAGAAGGCTATATTTATGTTAAGAAATACTCTTAGGAGTGACCGGATGTTACTAACTTCTCATATAAAGTTATTTGATGCATGCATTAAACCTATTGCAATGTATAATCCAGAGGTTTGGATATTTTATATTTTAGGTGTAGGTAGGAATCACTTTTTGAGAAACAATACCTTTCATTAATACCCGAAAAAGTTCATATTAAATATTTGAAATATATATTAGGAGTAAATAGTGCAGCTGTAAATAGTGCCATCAAAGCCGAGCTAGGACGATTTCCACTACTCTTTGGATTAAAAGCCACAATTGGATTCTGGCTACACACTCAAATGACAATTTTCTGATAAATTAAGCTTATTTAGAAAACATGGGTTTAAAAATGGTTATTGCCAAAAACTTAGATTATTTCTAACCGATTTTGGATTTGGTCATGTATGGAATAATCAAAGTACTTTTTTCTAAAAGAAGTCTTCTTAGAGTAATATTTAAAAAATTGGAAGAACGATATATTCAGTTATAGAAGGATACACTAAATAAAAACATTAATGTTTTTTGTTGTTAGCTGAGAACTTAAAGGTATGTAAGGTATATACTTGAAAATTATTTATTGTTAGATATAGATCAATCCCATGTATTAAATTATTCAAAAATATGATAGAAATGGGACGACATCGGCTATTGGTAGAAACTGAGTGTCATTTCGTTATGAACTGTCAAAGTTCTAAATAACCAGATAACTGATTTGTTTGACAGCATTATATTAATATAGTTCTGTCATTTAAAAAATTGAATTTGGAAGAGAAATTTCATTTTGTTCTCCAAAGTAGTGACTATGACATGAGTAGTATCTGTGTACTAAGTATACGTCAAATTTATATAGAAAGAGAGAAATTACTTCAAAAGACTCAGTGATGTATATGTTTATATTGTTATTTTAATACAATGTGTCAATACTATGTTATATTTCTTCTTTTTTCAAAGATGGAAAATAAATTGAATTGAAATTGAATTGATGTACTTTAGATAACCTTTAAAACACCTACTCTGACCTAATGAATGTATTGTGTACCAATGTATGACTTTTTTTCCTAATGAATTATTGTTCGTGTCTGATGATAATCAGACCTTGTGGATTTGTATCAATAAACTTGAAACTTGAAATTTGAAACTTGTGATTTGATATTAGCCTTGATGCCAAGAGCTACTTGTATTTGAGGAAAATTTGCATTGAAAACCTGAAATTGGGGACATGTTGAAATGTCGAAATCACCATTTACAAACTGGCATACCACTGATACCAGTGTGTGATTACTGTATGGCTCACTTTATATCAGTGTAAGGTACATGATTTCTATTAGAAGAAATGTAGCAATAAAAGAATGTTTCCAACTTTAAGAAGTAATCTGATCACTGTAGTCAATGATCTTATAGTTTGTAAGCTTACAGCCTTGTATTTATGATATGCAAGGAATATCAAATTAACTGAAATTGAAATTTAATTACATCTGAAAGATGTTCATATAACAATCATGTTTGTGCATACTATGTTTATGTGTACAGAGTAGGTGCCAAAGTTTAAAGTGTTTTTTGTATTTCTTATTCCGAGTCTGAATTCATGATTTATGTGTACGGTTTGAATCCAGAAAGAGGGGAAGGTAGAGAGGAAGGGAAAGAAGGGGAGGAGGGAGGGAGGGAGGGAGATGAGAGTACATGGGAGTGACGATGGAGGCAGGATGGAGAAGAAAGAGCATGAGGGAGGAGAGACGGAGAGAGAGATGAGGGTGCATGGGAGTGGAGATGGAGGCAGGGAAAAGAAGAAAGAGCATGAGGGAGGAAAGGGAGAAGAGACGGAGGGTAGGGGAGGAGGAAGGGAGAGTTGAGAGTGCATGGGAATGGAGAATAGAGGGAAGGAAGGGAGAGAGAGAGAGATGAGGGTGCATGGGAGTGGAGATGGAGGCAGGGAAAAGAAGAAAGAGCATGAGGGAGGAAAGGGAGAAGAGACGGAGGGAGAGTTGAGAGTGCATGGGAATGGAGAATAGAGGGAAGGAATGGAGAGAGAGAGAGAGATGAGGGTGCATGGGAGTGGAGGATAGAGGGAGGGAAGGGAGAGAGAGATGAGGGTGCATGGGAGTGGAGATGGTGGCAGGAAAGAGATGGGAGTGGAGGATAGTAAAGAAAGGAAGAGAGAGATGAGGGTGCATGGGAGTGGAGACGGAGAGAGAGAGAGAGTTGAGGGTACATGGGATTGAAGGATAGAGGGAGAGAGAGATGAGGGTGCATGGGAGTGGAGACGGAGAGAGAGAGAGTTGAGGGTACATGGGATTGAAGGATAGAGGGAGAGAGAGTTGAGGGTACATGGGATTGAAGAAAAGAGGGAGAGAGAGATGAGGGTGCATTGGAATGGAGGTTAAAGGGAGGGAAGAGAGTGAAGAAAGGGAGAGAGAGAGATGAGGGTGCATGGGAATGGAGGATAAAGGGAGGGAAGAGAGTGAAGAAAGGGAGAGAGAGATGAGGGTGAATGGGGGTGGAGACGGAGAGAGAGAGAGAGTTGAGGGTACATGGGATTAAAGGATAGAGGGAGAGAGAGTTGAGGGTACATGGGATTGAAGGATAGAGGGAGAGAGAGATGAGGGTGAATGGGAGTGGAGACGGAGAGAGAGAGAGAGTTGAGGGTACATGGGATTAAAGGATAGAGGGAGGGAAGAGAGTGATAGAGGGAGAGAGAGATGAGGGTGATGGGAGTGGAGGTGGAGAGAGAGAGTTAAGGGTGCATGGGAATGGAGGATAAAGGGAGGGAAGAGAGTGATGGAAGGGAGAGAGAGATGAGGGTGCATGGGAGTGGAGGATAGAGAGAGGGAAGAGACGGAGGAAGGGAGAGAGAGATGAGGGTGCATGGGAGTGGAGACGGAGAGAGAGAGAGTTAAGGGTGCATGGGAATGAAGGATAGAGGGAGGGAAGAGAGTGATGGAAGGGATCAATGGAGGATCGAAGGGCAAGAGAGATGAGGGTGGGAGTGGGGGATGTGTAGATGTGTAGGGAAAGGGGGATAACGGTCTACAGTGAGCAAGATAATGGAAGAAAATATATTTAGAGCATAATTATAAGAGATATATTATGTAGAGCTGGATGGCCAATATGTACCAGTATGTGGGAGGAAGGAGAGAAAGCACTTGAGAGGGGGCTTTGGAGATGTTGAGATGGATAGCTAAATGAAAGAAGGTACAAGCTTGAAAGAGAGATTTAGAGCATGTGAGAGGTAGAGATATAGATCAAGATGGATAGCAAAACAGGGAAAGAAACATAAGAAATAGAGCAAGCAAGCGAGGAGAGAAAGAAAAGATTTAGAGTATGTTAGAGGGGTGTTTTTTAGGGGGTAGGTACATTCAGTGGTCGTGAAGTGGAAGAAAAAAGCTGGTATTTTTTAAGACGTTGAGTATAATACGCGACACATTTCTGTACCTTTTAACTCAAAGAGGGATCAGTGAACGTACACAAGATCTTATGTTGAACAAAGAAAACCTTCTTTCTTGACATCCACTGTTTCTATTGATCTTTAGCAATCAAGGTAAAAAGTACAAATTTGCACTGATATCAAATTCCAACGAGAGAAATAATATTGAATGGCCATTTGTTAAATAGTATGCTCTTTTGTTAACTTTACATGACTCATTTGAAGAGCTTGTTGCATGAATAACGAATTTGAAAGAACGAAAACAAAAAGTGAATTACAATTTGGAGTGGCGATCACAACTATCGGGAAGTTGAATGCTCTTAACATTAAACCAAATAACCCAAAAGCAAGATTGAGCAGGAAACCTATATGCAGGTGCGGATCCAGGGGGGGGGGCCAGCGGGCCCTGACCCCCCCCCCCCCCCCCCATCCCCCCCCCCCCCCCGTAGAAAAACAAAACAAAACAAAAGAGAGAGAGAAAGAGAGAAGGGAAAGGGAAAGAGGAGAAAAGAGGAAGAAAAAAAGAAAAGGGGAAAAGAAGGAGATCGGGGGGGGGGGGGGGGGACCGAAAGGGCCTTGCCTCCCAGCTGTTTCCTACCCCCCCCCCCCCCCCTCCCCGCCGTCAAAAATAAGAGAGAAAGAAGGAAAGGGAAATAAAAAAGGAAAAGAGGAGATAAAGGGAAGGAAAAAAGAGAAAGAAGAAAAGAAAAGAAGGAGGATATCAATTGTAATTTTCCCGTCAACAAGTTGCCCTTGCCTCCCCCCCCCCCCCCCCCGCCCAAAAGGGGGGGGAGGAAGGGAAAGGGAAAGAGGAGAGCTAAAAGGGAACAAAAACAGGAAGAAGAAAAGAAAAGGGGAAAAAAGGGGGGAACAGTTGCGATTAACCCCACCAAAAACGTGAGGATCGGAGGGGGGCCGAAAGGCCCTTGCCTCACCCCCCCCCCCCCCCTCCTCATCAAACTTAAAACAGAAAGTTAGGATCGGGGAAGTCTTGGTGGAGCTGCAAAGAACAGATTATGAGTATAGGGGTTAAAGCCACACTGCACTACTTGTAGCTACTTGCGCCCTCTATATAACAAACATAAGAGAAAGAAGAAAGGTAGGGGTGATCAGTTGCGATTTTTCCCGCCAACAAGGTGTAGATCGGGGAGGGGGTGCACTGGCGTACTGATGGGGGAGGGGGCTTGGGGGAGGTGATACCGGTGATTTACAAATGTTGCTGAAATGACATAATTTTCCGACATTTTTCCTCAATCTTTAGTAAATTATACTTGTTTATTCGTTTGTTGGAAAATGGCAAATTCCTAAAGAAAGAAAGAAAGAAAAAATAGTAACCTGACTTTCTCATAAAATATTGAGGTGTCAAAATTTGCCCTCTGACCGTGAATAAATGCATAAAACCCCAGAGCTTCCGGGGGCTCTGCCCCTGGATTTCACCTAGGGCCTATAAAGGCGGGCACCTGAATGCTCATCTGACGGTAATTCAATGCTTCAAACCCCTGAGCTTCTGGGGTTTCCACCCCTTGGACCTCACACCAATAAATTAGTGTCCTGCCAGTGTCACAAATAAGGTTAAAAAAATTTCATCTGACCGTAATTAAATGCCTAAAACCCATGAGCTTCCGAGGCTCCGCCCCCTCGAACCCGCCAGGGGCCCTATGGTGGGCACCTGCATGCATGTCTGACCGTTATAAAATGCCTAAAACCCCTGAGCTTCTGGCAATTCGTGACCTGCTTGTGTCACAAATAATGTATCAAAATATGCTTATCTGACGGTAATTTAATGTATAAAACCCTTGAGCTTCTGTGGGCTCCGCTCCTCGGACCCCACACCCATTTGTGTCCTGCCAGTGTCAAAAATAAGGTATCAAAATATGCTCATCTGACCGTAATTTATTGCCCAAAACCCCTGAGCTTCCGGGGGGCCTTCGCCCCCTGGACCCCACATCAATTCGTAAACTGCCAGTTTCACAAATAAGTTATCAAAATATGCTCATCTGAGTTATTGCCGAATACCCCTGAGCTTCCGGGGGCTCCGTCCCCTGGACCCCAGGCCAATTTGTGACCTGCTAGTTTCACAAATAAGGTATACAAATAAGGTATACAACAGTGATGACGACATCGGTGACCTTCTCGCCAAGGTAAGCTTCTGCTGTCTCCTTCAGCTTCGTCAGAACCATGGAGCTGACCTCTTCTGGAGACAGTGTCTTGGTTTCACCAATGTGCTCTACCTGCAGCATCGGCTTGCCGTCCGTGTTGATGACGGTGAAGGGCCAGTGTTTCATGCCTGACTGTACAACCTCGTCATTGAACTGTCGCCCAATCAGACGCTTGGCATCGAAGATAGTATTCTTGGGATTCCTGAACAGATAGAGAAACAGGGAAATAGAATTACCTATCACATAGGCGGCTAGGCCAACATACCATGTTCTGGTATTACTTTGGGCATATCACAATTTTTGTAGTTTAGAAAACAATGTGCTTCTTTTGCAATTCAGAGGTGCTACGGAATTTGCTCTGGCAACATTTATCTGGGCTCTGCTTTGCCCAAGAATTATAGGCAGGGCTTGGATAGCAGTTTGTTTTAGGTTAGGTTACATGCAGGGGCAGATCCAGGATGATTGAGGGGAAGGGGCGGCATGTCAACATGGAAAGTGCTCAAAGGATTTACGACACGTACACATGTCACCAGTGGCGGATCAAGGGGGTGGGGGGGGGGGGGGGGCGGGCGGGCCCCCTCCCCTCGCCCAAAAAAGATGTAAATTTAACCTTTTTTTAAATAAAAAAAGATGAGCCCCCTCCCCCTGGTGCAAGGGGGTGGATATTGACGCTGAATATTTTCTCACGAATTTGGAAGAAAGAAGACAAAAATTAGTGCTCTTTACCCCCCTTCATGGATTCGCGATCATTTGGGTCCTAGATCTTCTTCTTCTTCTTCGCTTTAAGTACAGGCCACCGTCGGGTGTATTCTCGTACTGATGTCGGTGCTGTGCAGGTGTATATATACACGTAGTGTCTCCATAAAAGGTCTACAATGAACTATGTGCGGTTAAAAAGACAACAAGTTTCTCTTCAAATGTTTCTTTCATGGAACAATGTCACATTACATCAAACGTGCACTAAATTTCAAACCACTTACTCCGACATCTCATTCGTGGCCGCATCTCCAATCAGTATCTCCCTGTCTGTGAAAGCAACGCAACTGGGTGTGGTCCGGTTTCCATAGTCATTCGGAATGATCTCCACCCTCCCATTCTGGTAGACTCCTACACAGGAACACGATGTACCCAAATCAATCCCAATCACTGGTGCTTTTTCTGAAGCCATTGCATCTTATTTTATCTCGAGCTGTCTGGTTCTAAGCGCTACCTGCCGCAAAAAAATCGGAAGTGTCTGGATGTATGGGTTATAAATTCCACAATATATTTCTACTTGATGATGATTTGCAGAATTGTTTGTTCTGAACAGTTTGATAGTCAAAGCTTCAAGTAAACTCTGACGAAGCGTCGATTTTTCTAATTGGCAAAATGTTCGTCATCTAATTGTCTGCAGCTCTTTTTTCGTATGACGTTATGCACATTAACTGACAAATCAACGTACTGTCAATCCTAGAAAAGTATAGACCTCGTGTTTAATCAATGTGTTCTGCACCCGAAAGTTACTGACAAAATGAATAACGTTTATAATTATATTTGATATAGTGAGCTGAATAGGCCTATATCATTGTCCCTTGGTTAAACTACATGTGGTAATTGTTGTGTAAAAGGAGACTGTCTGTATAGTGGTATGATTGAATTTATCCCGATATATCATTGTTCATTTGAGCGGATTTCCGATCGTGTGATTGTTTTTTTTATTGTAAACACGTCACCTCCGATATACTGGAATATTCTCGATTGAGACAGCACAAAATAAAAACAGTTAGGATGTTCGAATTTCTATGATGTAGAGCATAAAGTATATAAAGAGTCTAGCACCGCCCCAATCCCTCGCCTCAAGGGTCCTGTAGTAGGCCTAGAGGGAGTTAAGGGGGGGGGGGCACTGCATAGTATATCAAGGTAGGTAGTCTAACCAAATTGTAAACTCGTGAGCTGCCCCTACCAGTGTCTGTTTTCTATCCTCACTATTGTAAAAGGCGTAACGGTACAATTAATAATCGTCGGAATGCAGGGTTAAACATTCTTGAACATGCCTTTCAGGAAGTTATTTGCCCGTCGAATCTGCCAGTGGACTGAATTGTATTCCTACGAAAAGTTTTTAATACGATCGCAAAAGACTTAGGAACAAATTTATTAGCTTAATTGGCCATCACCTAATGACATATTTTTGTTTTTAAGATTCATTTTTAATTCTTCCATTTTAAGATAACATAACATAGCAAGATATAATAACATGACAAAGTAACAAAACATTACATAAAAATCACAATCATAAATGGAAGTTTATAGATTTTTAAGAAATAGAAAGAAAGGGGAAAACCTCCTCCCTGCACCCCATGTCCGCTAACGGACCATGTACTGTGAGAACCAGTGGCGTAGCGTGGGCTCAGTCGTGGGGGGGGGGGGGGGCCGGGGCAATAGTCTTTAGTATACAAGTTTTTTTAAACAATTTTTGTTTTGTCACGGCACCCTTTTAAGAATTAAAAAAATAGCTTTTCGTCATCCCAATCCCAAACCCATCAAAGAAAGTTCTTTTTACTAACTTCAGATGTTTCTAATCTTCGGTTTTCATGAAATCGACGTTATTCCATCAACATTAAAAAAAATAGATAACAACATTTCTCTAGTGGCACCCCTATATGTCTTGCGGCATCCTGGTTGAAAAACGCTGTACTAGATGGTCTAAATTCCCCGATTTATTTCTACTTCTCTACTTGGTGATAATGTGCAGAATCTTTGTTCTAAACAGTTTGATGCAGGGGCGTAAATCCGTACCGAGGAGTGGGGGGGGGGGGGGGGGTGATCGGCGATAGCCATCAGACGCGGATCCAGGATTTCTTAGGGGGGGGGGCCCAAATTTCAAATTATGCGAGCCAAATATTGGTACGCAATGGTGACCAGCAGTGACGTAATGCGCGGGGGGGGGGGGGGTGGGTGCAGGGAGGGGCGAGTTTCCCCCTCCCTCCTCCGCGAAGCGTGGAAGTTTTTACGATTCATTAAATCATTAGAGAAAGAAGATGATTCGTTGTACCGTTCTCGAAAATAATCCTCGTTTGAATTCAGTTTCCCCCTACCGCGCAAAGCGCGGAAGATTTTACGATTCATTAAATCATTAGAGAAAGAAAACGAAAACGATTCTTTGTACCGTTCTCGACTCTTAATCTTCGTCTGAATTCAGTTTCCCCCCTCTCGCGCAAAGCGCGGAGGCTTTGACGTTTCATTAAATCATTAGAGAAAGAAGACGATTTGTTGTACCGTTCTCGAAAATAATCCTCGTCTGAATTCAGTTTACGCCCCTCACGCGCGAAGCGCGGAAGCTTTTACGTTTCATTAAATCATTAGAGAAAGGAGACGATTCGTTGCACCGTTCTCGACTCTTAATCCTCGTCTGAATTCAGTTTACCCCCCTTCCGCGCAAAGCGCGGAAGCTTGAAGTTTCATTAAATCATTAGAGAAAGAAGACGAATCGTCGTACCGTTCTCGACTCTTAATTCTTGTCTTAATTCAGTCCCTCCCCCCTCCTGCGTGAAGCGCGGAAGCTTTGACGTTTGATTAAATTATTTGAGAAAGAAGACGATTCGTTGTGACCGTTCTCTACTTTTAATCCTTGTCTGAATTTCAAAGATGTTCTTTGTCTGCTCCTTTTTCTTCCTACGTCCTCTTTTTTTCTTTGGCCGGCGTTTTTCTTGGGGGGGAACCGCCCCCACCGCCTCCCCCCCCCCCCCCCTTGCTACGCGCCTGCGGTCAGATAAGCATCCAGGGGTCCCCCTTAGGGCCCTAGGTGGAATCCAGGGGGCAGAACCCCCGTAAGCTTAGGGGTTTTAGTAGGGCCTTTTAGGCATTTAATCACGGTCAGATGAGCATATTTTGATATCTCATTATTTTGTGACACTGGCAGTTAACTATTCTTTCTTTTTTGCTCTCTTTCTTTCTATTTCTCTTTAATATACTTTTTCAATTTTTTTTTTTTTTTTTTTTTTTTTTTTTTTTGGGGGGGGGGGGGGGGGGGGGGGTGGGGGAAGCTCGAGACTTCCGACCCCCGCCGTTCCTGGGGCCCTGACATGTAGGCACCTCAATAATCATATTTCTTGCCTGGCTGTAAATTTAGGAATTTGTCATTTTCCAACAAACGCATAAAAAAGTATAAATTTACTAAAAAGTGAGGAAAAATCTCGGAAAATTATATCATTTCAGCATTATTTGTAAACCACCGTTATGGAATTAGAAATAAACCACGTTTGAATTTGATTCCCCCCAAGCCCCCCCCCCCCCCCCCCCCCGATCTACCTTGTGGACGGGGAAAATCGCAACTGATCTCCCCTACTTTTCTTCTTTCTCTTTTTTTCTTTCCCTTTCTCTCCTCCTTTAGGTTTGCTGGGGGGGGGGGGGGAGCCGGGCATCTACTGTACATGATTGAACTTTTTAAGCGCTCGCGCGCTGGCGCAATTTACGTCTGGGCTATAATAATACCTTGCAAAATAACGAAAAATTATTCTGAAGTTTATGAAGTGCTTGTTTGCGCACGTCGCGCAACTTCTCTTAATGATCGTGACATAATTACCGTGTTTACACAGTGATCCGCATCGAGGGTTGAAGCCGGGTTGAAGCCGGGTTGAAGCTAGCCTTTAAAAAAGGCCACATGTCTTATAGACGCCGAGCGACTAAAAAGAGACTAACCGCGAAAACCTGAGTAAACGCCAGTCGTCAATCGCTTAGCCAGAGTCACGAGGCCTTGTCAAAAGGCTAGGTTGAAGCCTGTATACGTGTAGGCTATACAGTTATAGATCTACATACATAGACAAAAATAACTCATTTCTCATGCATTAGGCCCCAAAAAAAATTGTTTGGTTGTCCTCGACCGCCAGCTCGTCATTTTCGGGCCGCTCGAATTTTTTTTTTTTTTTATAGAAAATAATTCTATTTTTTTTTTTTTTTTTTTGGGGGGGGGGGGGGGGCAATCTTAAATGCCAAACATACCATTTTATGCATTTGCAAGGATCAAAATGCGTCCCGTTGCCAGTTTGGTCTTTTCAGTACGCAATAGATATTCATTAAACTTGTCATTTTTATTTTTCTATGTCAAAATGCCGTTCATTCAAATCAGGTTCTGAGCATTCTTAAACTCATTTTAAAGCCCATCTGTACTAGTTTACAAAAGGGATTAGACCACCCTGCAAGGTGACGTAGGTTAGCTGTAAGTCGTACAATGGAGATTTAAAAGGTGCTGTACTTCAAAGCCCACAATACTTTCTGTTTTACCGGTCTTTAACCATATTAAAGTATAGACTTTGTTTTTTTAAATGCTTGACAATCCCAATTTGTTTTATATTATGGACAAAAAATTATAAAAGACAAAACAAAAAAAATATTTTTAAAAATAAAAAATTGAAAAAAATAAAAAAGACACACACAAAATGATTTTAAGAAAATTATTTTTAAAAAAATCCGCCCGCCCGCCCCTACTCCAGAAAAGCAATCGAGGACAACCAAACAATTTTTTTTTTGTTGGCCTTATGCTGAAATTGAAACAATCACATTTTTTTCTTCTTCTTCTTCTTCTTCCTGTTTTTTTTTTTTTTTTTTTTTGTAATCTCAGGGGGGGGGGGTATTTGTACAGGCCACCCCCCCCCCCTCCTTCAAGCGAGGGGGGATGCATCCCCCATCCCCCCGGGATTTACGCCCCTGGTTTGATGGTCGAAGTTTGAAGTAAACTTTGACGAAGTGTTGATTTTTCTAATTGGCAAAATGTTCGTCATCTATTTGTGTGCAGCTCTTCTAGACTAGATCTTGTCAAGGGTTTCCGAGCCACCCGTTTCTATCAACCTGTAATGAAATGTTCTTCCTATTCTAGAAGAGCATCGAACTCATGTTTACTAATGTGCTCGATCTGCGTCCGAAAGTTACTCACAAAATGAACAGCATTTACAATTGTATTTGATATAACAAGCTGAATATGCCTATATCATTGTCCCTTGGCTAAACTACATGTAGTAATTGTTGTGTAAAAGCAGACTAAGTGCTGTATAGTGGTCTATATGATTGAATTCATCCCGATCATCATTGTTTATTTGAGGGGATTTCCGATCGTGTGATTGTTTTCTTCTTATTGTAAACACGTCACTTCCGATATACTGGAATATTCTCGATTGAGACAGGAAAAATAAAAACAATTAGGACGTTCGAATTTCTGCGACATAGAGCGTAAAGTATATAGACAGTAAAGCACCTGACAGTGCCCAAACCCCCAGCCTCGGGGGCATTGTAGCAGAGGGAGTAAAGAGGGGGGGGGGGGGGGAAGAAAAAACAATGCATATTATATCAAACAACCGTCGACATCAACATCAGTAAAATAACGAGTACTATTTAAACCCAAAAGGTGTGGAACATCATCCGCATTACACAAAACGTACTTTCTCAAGAAGGTAGTCTAATCGAATTGTAAACTCGTGAGCTGCCCTTACCAGTGTATTCTGTTTTCTATCCTCACTATTGTAAAGGGCGTAAAGGATACTTCTATCTAGGAACCATTTCATTAGCTTTGGCCATCACCTAATGACATTTTTTTTTTACGATTCATTTTTAATTCTTCCATTTTTAGATAACATAACATAACAAGATATAATAACATGACAAAGTAACATAACATTACATAAAAATCACAATTAGAAATGGAAGTTTATAGATTTTTAAGAAATAGAAAGAAAGGGGGTCAACCTCCTCCCTGCATCCCCATGTCCTCATGCCGCTAACGAACCATGTACTGTGAGAACCAGTGGCGTAGCGAAGGCTCAGTCGTGGGGGGGGGACAGTCTTAGTATATGAGTTTTTTAAACAATTTTTTTTTGTCACAGGACCCTTTTAAGAATAAAAAATACCTTTTTGTCATCCCGATCCCAAACCCATCACATAAAGTTCTTTTCCCATTTCTCTGGCACTCGTCATTCACCATATGCACACGAACGGGCATATTTTATTCTAAACTTTGCGAGCGAGCGAGCAAAGAAAAGGATGATTTTTTAAAAATGGCAAATAATCATTTTGTAATCAACACACTAGAAAGACATATGATAATGTATGCGGGCACCTCGCCGAGGAATATACGTGAATAAAAGAACTCATATATTCGGTCCCCTCGATACAAGAATATGAGGATATTCGGCCATCTCATTGCTTAGAATTATCCTGTTGCTAAATGGTACGAGCGAGTAAAGCGAATGAGCGTGGGAAACTTAATTTCGGTAGGAAAAATATAAGATATATTT
Organism: Strongylocentrotus droebachiensis; assembly: GCA_035222895.1. NCBI lineage: Eukaryota > Metazoa > Echinodermata > Echinoidea > Camarodonta > Strongylocentrotidae > Strongylocentrotus > Strongylocentrotus droebachiensis. The sequence continues at coordinate 81,106 of JAVYIG010007376.1, forward strand.
GGGTACCTCGCTGTTAAAAAGAAGGACATTCGGGCGCCTCGCGTTGCCCACATGTCGAGATGTATAGGCACTTGGCTGCCTTAAATCATCCTGTTTCTAAACTTTGCGAGCGAGCGAAGGTAGTGCGGGAAGAAAGACTGTATTATCTTCAAAATCTACTTCCCAGTGTAATTAAAAACTGTAGATGTTTCTAATCGTCGGGTTTCATGAAATCGACGTTATTCCATCAACATTAACAAAAATATATAACAACATTTCTCTAGTGGCACCCCTAGATGTCTTACAGCACCCTGGTTGAAATACGCTGTACTAGATGGTCAAAGTTTGAGGGGGCAGATTGACCAGGCCGGGAGGGGATATACTCCTTGCCCCTTTAGAGTGGGAAAATGTTGCATTTTAAAGTGAAACGGACACAAGTACATACTCTCTTTGTCGCTTTTCCTGTATGTCTTCTATCTTTCACTCCAATCTCCATTTCGTTTTCTTCTCTGCTGTACACTATACATCAAGGATACAGATCTGATCATTCAAAAGCATTTTCGATAATTTGACATAAAATTGGAAATACCAGGGAGATGTAAGTTTTTACAGCTAAAACCTACCTAAAAAAAACAATACATATATATACCATTCACCAATGCCAGCATTAACACAAAAGAAATGCACTCATGCAAAGAGTTCAATGAGAAAACCCTCATATGGAAACGTTGTATCATCCGCTCAATCTGACTTGCGTGCATAGAACAAATAAGCATTTTCCCATGAAAAAGTGAAGTTTTCTAAAATGTGCGTTTCTTTCCAGCATTGGGGCGCCCGGAAGTCACTCGGGTAACATTTCATAAAGTATAATATAAAAAGACCAAATGCAAATTTTCTGTAGTTTTGTCGGAAAAAATACATTTATCCAGCACAATGTCGTCTCGTTTTGCGTTGGAGAAGAGCAAATAGCGAGTTTCAATCACACTTTGGCCGCTCTCGCAAGCTCTCACTCGTTTCACTGTGGTCAAGCGACTTAGGGGCAAGCGGTTAATGAAAATTCTAATTGTTAGCTTTCTTCTTGTATTAAACTTGTTTTGATTGATTGTATAATTTTGTCGGAATAAAGGAAACAAAAAGGCTCGACCAATAACTTATCAGCGTCTGAATTAACCTTTTGACCTTGAATTGCCTGATGCAAGCGCACTAATGACGTTATCTTCGCTAAATCGGTGTCTTTTATCGTAAAATGCGACACTTTCACAATGCTTATACATCTTTTTTTTAATTATTAGTAAGATATAACATATTTTTTTCTGATATCACTGAAGTTTTGGGTTTTATTTAATGAGTAATTTTAAAATAAGAGCCATTTTACTGTTATAATTTACTGGATCGTACCATTAAAGTCGCAGGGTTCGTTTTGTTAAGAATCCACTGCTTTCTGCTCCAACAAACGTCCACATGCGGAGTCGTTTATCAACTAAATTATTCAAATTTATGGATGCTTCCTAGCTTCCCAGGTGTTTGTGTTGCTGTTGAAGCATTTTCATTCACCTGCTATCATTCTTTGTACTCCAATTGCCAGAACGCAAATTTCATTTTGGTTTTATATTTTCATCGGAGTCGTTTATCGTTTTTCAACTATAAGTATTCAAATTTATGAATGCTTCCTCCCCAGGTGTTTGTGGTGTTTATGCATTTCATTCACCTGTTATTATTCTTTGTACACCAATTGTTAGATTACAAAATGCACTTTGGTTTTATAGTTTCATGCAATAAGTAAGTCAATAAAAGAGTATGTTCTGCACAGTAAAAAACAATGTGTGTCCCTATTGTACAATGTAATGTGTCCCCTCATTTTGTAATAGTTAATTTACCCATTCACAAAATGGAACTACCTGCCCGATGAAGACAGTGGCCTGTGACCCCTGAGCACTCAACACCATGTGGGAGTCAGTTTGTGTTCAACTTCTTTTATGAGACAAATACAAGCAAACGTTTCCATATGGAGAAGAGACGGAGGAGGGGAGAATCAAGAGAGGAGGAGAGTGAGGGTGCATGGGAGTGACGATGGAGGCAGGATGGAGAAGAGACGGAGGGAGGGGAAAATCAAGGGAGGAAGAGAGTGAGGGTGCATGGGAGTGACGATGGAGGTAGGATGGAGAAGAGACGGAGGAGGGGAGAATCAAGGGAGGGAGAGAGAGAGGGTGCATGGAAGTGACGATGGAGGCAGGATGGAGAAGAGACGGAGGAGGGAAGAATCAAGGGAGAGAAAGAGAGAGGGTGCATGGAAGTGACGATGGAGGAAGGATGGAGAAGAGACGGAGGAGGGGTAAATCAAGGGAGGAAGAGAGTGAGGGTGCATGGGAGTGACGATGGAGGCAGGATGGAGAAGAGACGGAGGAGGGGAGAGTCAAGGGAGAGAGAGAGAGAGGGTGCATGGAAGTGACGATGGAGGCAGGATGGAGAAGAGACGGAGGAGGGGAGAATCAAGGGAGGAAGAGAGTGAGGGTGCATGGGAGTGACGATGGAGGCAGGATGGAGAAGAGACGGAGGGAGGGGAGAATCAAGGAAGGAAGAGAGTGAGGGTGCATGTGCATGTGCAATGCTATTGACATGGTTTTTGAACGGCATCCAATGAATACGAGATTGGCTAACTCAATGAGTGTTGTCCTTCCCAAGCCTAATATTGAAATTTTCAAGAATAGTTAACGTTACGAAGGCGGCAAAGTATGGAATAATTTACCCTCTAACCTACAAAATGCACAATCCATCGACTGTTTTAAAAACATGTATAAGAAAACCTATTTCAGCAAATTATGAATAATATCATCGTTGTTTTTGCTCTTTTTGCTTTAAGTTTAATTTGGTACTTCATGATATATGTTCATTTTGTAGTGTGATAGAGTTTTGATTTTGAATAGATTAGTTGATTATTTGATTCCATTATTGTGTTTTTATATATTTAATTAAATATCATGTATTTTAGACTTGGTTTTTACTCAAGATTATGGTCTCTATATATTTTTATCATGACTTCATGAGTATTTAAACAATTTTCATTATATATGTATGATTATTCTGTTTTTATGTTTTAGTGTAAGCTTTTAATATTCAGGACCAGGATGTAAACCAGTCCTTTCTGATCTTGTTATCTGATGAAATATGTTCAAATAAATAAATAAATAAATAAATAAATAGAGGGGAGAATCAAGGGAGAGAGAAAGTGAGGGTGCATGGGAGTGACGATGGAAGCATGAGGGAGAAGAGACGGAGGGAGGGGAGAATCAAGGGAGAGAGAGAGTGAGGGTGCAGGGAGTGACGATGGAGGCAGGATGGAGAAGAGACGGAGGAGGGGGAGAATCAAGGAAGAGAGAGAGTGAGGGTGCATGGGAGTGACGATGGAAGCATGAGGGAAAGGAGACGGAGGGAGGGGAGAATCAAGGGAGGAAGAGAGTGAGGGTGCATGGGAGTGACGATGGAGGCAGGATGAAGAAGAGACGGAGGAGGGAAGAATCAAGGGAGAGAGAGATTGAGGGTGCATGGGAGTGACGATGGAAGCATGAGGGAGAAAAGCCGGAGGGAGGAGAGAATCAAGGGAGGAAGAGAGTGAGGGTGCATGGGAGTGACGATGAAAGCATGAAGGAGAAGAGACGGAGGAGGGAAGAATCAAGGTAGAGAGAGAGTTAGGGTGCATGGGAGTGACGATGGAAGCATGAGGGAGAAGAGACGGAGAGAGGGGAGAATCAAGGGGGAGAGAGAGTGAGGGTGCATGGGAGTGACGATGGAGGCAGGATGGAGAAGAGACGGAGGAGGGGAGAATCAAGGGAGGAAGAGAGTGAGGGTGCATGGAAGTGACGATGGAGGCAGGATGGAGAAGAAAGAGCATGAGGGAGAAGAGACGGAGGGAGGGGAGAATCAAGGGAGGAAGAGAGTGAGGGTGCATGGGAGTGACGATGGAGGCAGGATGGATAAGAGACGGAGGGAGGGGAGAATCAAGGGAGGAAAAGAGTGAGGGTGCATGGGAGTGACGATGGAAGCATGAGGGAGAATAGACGGAGGGAGGGGAGAATCAAGGGAGGAGGGGAGAATCAAGGGAGGAAGAGAGTGAGGGTGCATGGGAGTGACGATGGAGGCAGGAGGGAGAATAAAGAGCATGAGGGAGAAGAGACGAAGGAGGGGAGAATCAAGGGAGGAAGAGAGTGAGGGTGCATGGGAGTGACGATGGAGGCAGGATGGAGAAGAGACGGAGGGAGGGGAAATCAAGGGAGGAAGAGAGTGAGGGTGCATGGGAGTGACGATGGAGGCAGGATGGAGAAGAGACGGAGGAGGGGAGAATCAAGGGAGAGAGAGAGAGTGAGGGTGCATGGAAGTGACGATGGAAGCATGAGGGAGAATAGACGGAGGGAGGGGAGAATCAAGGGAGAGAGAGAGTGAGGATGCATGGGAGTGACGATGGAGGCAGGATGGAGAAGAGACGGAGGAGGGGAGAATCAAGGAGGAGAGAGAGAGTGAGGGTGCATGGAAGTGACGATGGAAGCATGAGGGAGAAGAGACGGAGGAGGGGAGAATCAAGGGAGAGAGAGAGTGAGGGTAAATGGGAGTGACGATGGAGGCAGGATGGAGAATAAAGAGCATGAGGGAGAAGAAACGGAGGAGGGGAGAATCAAGGGAGGAAGAGAGTGAGGGTGCATGGGAGTGACGATGGAGGCAGGAGGGAGAATAAAGAGCATGAGGGAGAAGAGACGAAGGAGGGGAGAATCAAGGGAGGAAGAGAGTGATGGTGCATGGGAGTGACGATGGAGGCAGGATGGAGAAGAGACGGAGGGAGGGGAAAATCAAGGGAGGAAGAGAGTGAGGGTGCATGGGAGTGACGATGGAGGCAGGATGGAGAAGAGACGGAGGAGGGGAGAATCAAGGGAGAGAGAGAGAGAGAGGGTGCATGGAAGTGACGATGGAGGCAGGATGGAGAAGAGACGGAGGAGGGAAGAATCAAGGGAGAAAGAGAGAGAGGGTGCATGGAAGTGACGATGGAGACAGGATGGAGAAGAGACGGAGGAGGGGAGAATCAAGGGAGAGAGAGAGAGAGAGGGTGCATGGAAGTGACGATGGAGGCAGGATGGAGAAGAGACGGAGGAGGGAAGAATCAAGGGAGAGAGAGAGAGAGGGTGCATGGAAGTGACGATGGAGGCAGGATGGAGAAGAGACGGAGGAGGGAAGAATCAAGGGAGAGAGAGAGAGAGGGTGCATGGAAGTGACGATGGAGGCAGGATGGAGAAGAGACGGAGGAGGGGAGAATCAAGGGAGGAAGAGAGTGAGGGTGCATGGTAGTGACGATGGAGGCAGGATGGAGAAGAGACGGAGGAGGGGAGAATCAAGGGAGAGAGAGAGAGAGGGTGCATGGAAGTGACGATGGAGCTAGGATGGAGAAGAGACGGAGGAGGGGAGAATCAAGGGAGAGAGAGAGAGAGGGTGCATGGAAGTGACGATGGAGGCAGGATGGAGAAGAGACGGAGGGAGGGGAGAATCAAGGGAGGAAGAGAGTGAGGGTGCATGGGAGTGACGATGGAGGCAAGATGGAGAAGAAAGAGCATGATGGAGAAGAGACGGAGGGAGGGGAGAATCAAGGGAGGAAGAGAGTATGGGTGCATGGGAGTGACGATGGAGGCAAGATGGAGAAGAAAGAGCATGAGGGAGAAGAGACGGAGGGAGGGGAGAATCAAGGGAGGAAGAGAGTGAGGGTGCATGGGAGTGACGATGGAGGCAGGATGGAGAAGAGACGGAGGGAGGGGAGAATCAAGGGAGGAAGAGAGTGAGGGTGCATGGGAGTGACGATGGAAGCATGAGGGAGAATAGACGGAGGGAGGGGATAATCAAGGGAGAGAGAGAGTGAGGGTGCATGGGAGTGACGATGGAGGCAGGATGGAGAAGAGACGGAGGAGGGAAGAATCAAGGGAGAGAGAGAGCTAGGGTGCATGGGAGTGACGATGGAAGCATGAGGGAGAAGAGACGGAGAGAGGGGAGAATCAAGGGAGAGAGAGAGTGAGGGTGCATGGGAGTGACGATGGAAGCATGAGGGAGAAGAGACGGAGGGAGGGGAGAATGAAGGGAGAGAGAGAGTGAGGATGCATGGGAGTGACGATGGAGGCAGGATGGAGAAGAGACGGAGGAGGGGAGAATCAAGGAGGAGAGAGAGAGTGAGGGTGTATGGAAGTGACGATGGAAGCATGAGTGAGAAGAGACGGAGGAGGGGAGAATCAAGGGAGAGAGAGAATGAGGGTAAATGGGAGTAACGATGGAGGCAGGATGGAGAATAAAGAGCATGAGGGAGAAGAGACGGAGGAGGGGAGAATCAAGGGAGGAAGAGAGTGAGGGTGCATGGGAGTGACGATGGAGGCAGGAGGGAGAATAAAGAGCATGAGGGAGAAGAGACGAAGGAGGGGAGAATCAAGGGAGGAAGAGAGTGAGGGTGCATGGGAGTGACGATGGAGGCAGGATGGAGAAGAGACGGAGGAGGGGAGAATCAAGGGAGGAAGATAGTGAGGGTGCATGGGAGTGACGATGGAGCCAGGATGGAGAAGAGACGGAGGAGGGGAGAATCAAGGGAGAGAGAGAGAGAGGGTGCATGGAAGTGACGATGGAGGCAGGATGGAGAAGAGACGGAGGAGGGGAGAATCAAGGGAGGAAGAGAGTGAGGGTGCATGGTAGTGACGATGGAGGCAGGATGGAGAAGAGACGGAGGAGGGGAGAATCAAGGGAGGAAGAGAGTGAGGGTGCATGGAAGTGACGATGGAGGCAGGATGGAGAAGAAAGAGCATGAGGGAGAAGAGACGGAGGGAGGGGAGAATCAAGGGAGGAAGAGAGTGAGGGTGCATGGGAGTGACGATGGAGGCAGGATGGATAAGAGACGGAGGGAGGGGAGAATCAAGGGAGGAAGAGAGTGAGGGTGCATGGGAGTGACGATGGAAGCATGAGGGAGAATAGACGGAGGGAGGGGAGAATCAAGGGAGAGAGAGAGTGAGGGTGCATGGGAGTGACGATGGAGGCAGGATGGAGAAGAGACGGAGGAGGGGAGAATCAAGGGAAAGAGAGAGTGAGGGTGCATGGGAGTGACGATGGAAGCATGAGGGAGAAGAGACGGAGGGAGGGAGGGGAGAATCAAGGGAAGAAGAAAGTGAGGGTGCATGGGAGTGACGATGGAAGCATGAGGGAGAAGAGACGGAGGGAGGGGAGAAACAAGGGAGGAAGAGAGTGAGGGTGCATGGGAGTGACGATGGAGGCAGGATGGAGAAGAGACGGAGGAGGGGATAATCAAGGGAGAGAGAGAGTGAGGGTGCATGGGAGTGACGATGGAGGCAGGATGGAGAAGAGACGGAGGGAGGGAAGAATCAAGGGAGGAAGAGAGTGAGGAAGCATGGGAGTGACGATGGAAGCATGAGGGAGAAGAGACGGAGGGAGGGGAGAATCAAGGGAGGAAGAGAGTGAGGAAGCATGGGAGTGACGATGGAAGCATGTGGGAGAAGAGACGGAGGGAGGGGAGAATCAAGGGAGGAAGAGAGTGAGGGTACATGGGAGTGACGATGGAGGCAGGATGGAGAAGAGACGAAGGAGGGGAGAATCAAGGGAGAGAGAGAGTGAGGGTGCATGGGAGTGACGATGGAGGCAGGATGGAGAAGAGACGGAGGGAGGGAAGAATCAAGGGAGGAAGAGAGTGAGGGTGCATGGGAGTGACGATGGAGGCAGGATGGAGAAGAGACGGAGGGAGGGGAGAATCAAGGGAGAGAGAGAGTGAGGGTGCATGGAAGTGACGATGGAGGCAGGATGGAGAAGAGACGGAGGGAGGGAAGAATCAAGGGAGGAAGAGAGTGAGGAAGCATGGGAGTGACGATGGAAGCATGAGGGAGAAGAGACGGAGGGAGGGGAGAATCAAGGGAGGAAGAGAGTGAGGGTAAATGGGAGTGACGATGGAGGCAGGATGGAGAATAAAGGGCATGAGGGAGAAGAGACGGAGGAGGGGAGAATCAAGGGAGGAAGAGAGTAAGGGTGCATGGGAGTGACGATGGAGGCAGGATGGAGAAGAAAGAGCATGAGGGAGGAGAGACGGAGGGAGGGGAGAATCAAGGGAGGAAGAGAGTGAGGGTGCATGGGAGTGACGATGGAGGCAGGATGGAGAAGAGACGAAGGAGGGGAGAATCAAGGGAGAGTGAGAGAGAGGGTGCATGGAAGTGACGATGGAGACAGGATGGAGAAGAGACGGAGGGAGGGGAGAATCAAGGAAGGAAGAGAGTGAGGGTGCATGTGCATGTGCATGTGCATGTGCAATGCTATTGACATGGTTTTTGAACGGCATCCAATGAATACGAGATTGGCTAACTCAATGAGTGTTGTCCTTCCCAAGCCTAATATTGAAATTTTCAAGAATAGTTAACGTTACGAAGGCGGCAAAGTATGGAATAATTTACCCTCTAACCTACAAAATGCACAATCCATCGACTGTTTTAAAAACATGTATAAGAAAACCTATTTCAGCAAATTATGAATAATATCATCGTTGTTTTTGCTCTTTTTGCTTTAAGTTTAATTTGGTACTTCATGATATATGTTCATTTTGTAGTGTGATAGAGTTTTGATTTTGAATAGATTAGTTGATTACTTGATTCCATTATTGTGTTTTTATATATTTAATTAAATATCATGTATTTTAGACTTGGTTTTTACTCAAGATTATGGTCTCTATATATTTTTATCATGACTTCATGAGTATTTTAACAATTTTCATTATATATGTATGATTATTCTGTTTTGATGTTTTAGTGTAAGCTTTTAATATTCAGGACCAGGATGTAAACCTGTCCTTTCTGATCTTGTTATCCTGATGAAATATGTTCAAATAAATAAATAAATAAATAAATAAATAGAGGGGAGAATCAAGGGAGAGAGAGAGTGAGGGTGCATGGGAGTGACGATGGAAGCATGAGGGAGAAGAGACGGAGGGAGCTAGGGGAAATCAAGGGAGAGAGAGAGTGAGGGTGCATGGGAGTGACGATGGAAGCAGGATGGAGAAGAGACGGAGGAGGGAAGAACCAAGGGAGGAAGAGAGTGAGGGTGCATGGGAGTGACGATGGAAGCAGGATGGAGAAGAGACGGAGGAGGGAAGAATCAAGGGAGGAAGAGAGTGAGGGTGCATGGGAGTGACGATGGAAGCATGAGGGAGAAGAGACGGAGGGAGGGGAGAATCAAGGGAGAGAGAGAGTGAGGGTGTAGGGAGTGACGATGGAGGCAGTATGGAGAAGAGACGGAGGAGGCGGAGAATCAAGGAAGAGAGAGAGTGAGGTGCATGGGAGTGACGATGGAAGCATGAGGGAGAAGAGACGGAGGGAGGGGAGAATCAAGGGAGAGAGAGAGTGAGGGTGCATGGGAGTGACGATGGAAGCATGAGAGAGAAGAGACGGAGGAGAGGGAGAATCAAAGGAGGAAGAGAGTAAGGGTGCATGGGAGTGACGATGGAAGCATGAGGGAGAAGAGACGGAGAGAGGGGAGAATCAAGGGAGAGAGAGAGAGAGGGTGCATGGGAGTGACGATGGAAGCATGAGAGAGAAGAGACGGAGGAAAGGGAGAATCAAAGGAGGAAGAGAGTGAGGGTGCATGGAAGTGACGATGGAAGCATGAGGGAGAAGAGACGGAGGGAGGGGAGAATCAAGGGAGGAAGAGAGTGAGGGTAAATGGGAGTGACGATGGAGGCAGGATGGAGAATAAAGGGCATGAGGGAGAAGAGACGGAGGAGGGGAGAATCAAGGGAGGAAGAGAGTAAGGGTGCATGGGAGTGACGATGGAGGCAGGATGGAGAAGAAAGAGCATGAGGGAGGAGAGACAAAGGGAGGGGAGAATCAAGGGAGGAAGAAAGTGAGGGTGCATGGGAGTGACGATGGAGGCAGGATGGAGAAGAGACAGAGGGAGGGGAAAATCAAGGTAGGAAGAGAGTGAGGGTGCATGGGAGTGACGATGGAGGCAGGATGGAGAAGAGACGAAGGAGGGGAGAATCAAGGGAGAGTGAGAGAGAGGGTGCATGGAAGTGACGGTGGAGACAGGATGGAGAAGAGACGGAGGGAGGGGAGAATCAAGGAAGGAAGAGAGTGAGGGTGCATGTGCATGTGCATGTGCATGTGCAATGCTATTGACATGGTTTTTGAACGGCATCCAATGAATACGAGATTGGCTAACTCAATGAGTGTTGTCCTTCCCAAGCCTAATATTGAAATTTTCAAGAATAGTTAACGTTACGAAGGCGGCAAAGTATGGAATAATTTACCCTCTAACCTACAAAATGCACAATCCATCGACTGTTTTAAAAACATGTATAAGAAAACCTATTTCAGCAAATTATGAATAATATCATCGTTGTTTTTGCTCTTTTTGCTTTAAGTTTAATTTGGTACTTCATGATATATGTTCATTTTGTAGTGTGATAGAGTTTTGATTTTGAATAGATTAGTTGATTACTTGATTCCATTATTGTGTTTTTATATATTTAATTAAATATCATGTATTTTAGACTTGGTTTTTACTCAAGATTATGGTCTCTATATATTTTTATCATGACTTCATGAGTATTTTAACAATTTTCATTATATATGTATGATTATTCTGTTTTGATGTTTTAGTGTAAGCTTTTAATATTCAGGACCAGGATGTAAACCTGTCCTTTCTGATCTTGTTATCCTGATGAAATATGTTCAAATAAATAAATAAATAAATAAATAAATAGAGGGGAGAATCAAGGGAGAGAGAGAGTGAGGGTGCATGGGAGTGACGATGGAAGCATGAGGGAGAAGAGACGGAGGGAGCTAGGGGAAATCAAGGGAGAGAGAGAGTGAGGGTGCATGGGAGTGACGATGGAAGCAGGATGGAGAAGAGACGGAGGAGGGAAGAATCAAGGGAGGAAGAGAGTGAGGGTGCATGGGAGTGACGATGGAAGCAGGATGGAGAAGAGACGGAGGAGGGAAGAATCAAGGGAGGAAGAGAGTGAGGGTGCATGGGAGTGACGATGGAAGCATGAGGGAGAAGAGACGGAGGGAGGGGAGAATCAAGGGAGAGAGAGAGTGAGGGTGTAGGGAGTGACGATGGAGGCAGTATGGAGAAGAGACGGAGGAGGCGGAGAATCAAGGAAGAGAGAGAGTGAGGTGCATGGGAGTGACGATGGAAGCATGAGGGAGAAGAGACGAAGAGAGGGGAGAATCAAGGGAGAGAGAGAGTGAGGGTGCATGGGAGTGACGATGGAAGCATGAGAGAGAAGAGACGGAGGAGAGGGAGAATCAAAGGAGGAAGAGAGTGAGGGTGCATGGGAGTGACGATGGAGGCAGGATGGAGAAGAGACGAAGGAGGGGAGAATCAAGGGAGAGAGAGAGTGAGGGTGCATGGGAGTGACGATGGAGGCAGGATGGAGAAGAGACGGAGGGAGGGAAGAATCAAGGGAGGAAGAGAGTGAGGGTGCATGGGAGTGACGATGGAGGCAGGATGGAGAAGAGACGGAGGGAGGGGAGAATCAAGGGAGAGAGAGAGTGAGGGTGCATGGAAGTGACGATGGAGGCAGGATGGAGAAGAGACGGAGGGAGGGAAGAATCAAGGGAGGAAGAGAGTGAGGAAGCATGGGAGTGACGATGGAAGCATGAGGGAGAAGAGACGGAGGGAGGGGAGAATCAAGGGAGGAAGAGAGTGAGGGTAAATGGGAGTGACGATGGAGGCAGGATGGAGAATAAAGGGCATGAGGGAGAAGAGACGGAGGAGGGGAGAATCAAGGGAGGAAGAGAGTAAGGGTGCATGGGAGTGACGATGGAGGCAGGATGGAGAAGAAAGAGCATGAGGGAGGAGAGACGGAGGGAGGGGAGAATCAAGGGAGGAAGAGAGTGAGGGTGCATGGGAGTGACGATGGAGGCAGGATGGAGAAGAGACGAAGGAGGGGAGAATCAAGGGAGAGTGAGAGAGAGGGTGCATGGAAGTGACGATGGAGACAGGATGGAGAAGAGACGGAGGGAGGGGAGAATCAAGGAAGGAAGAGAGTGAGGGTGCATGTGCATGTGCATGTGCATGTGCAATGCTATTGACATGGTTTTTGAACGGCATCCAATGAATACGAGATTGGCTAACTCAATGAGTGTTGTCCTTCCCAAGCCTAATATTGAAATTTTCAAGAATAGTTAACGTTACGAAGGCGGCAAAGTATGGAATAATTTACCCTCTAACCTACAAAATGCACAATCCATCGACTGTTTTAAAAACATGTATAAGAAAACCTATTTCAGCAAATTATGAATAATATCATCGTTGTTTTTGCTCTTTTTGCTTTAAGTTTAATTTGGTACTTCATGATATATGTTCATTTTGTAGTGTGATAGAGTTTTGATTTTGAATAGATTAGTTGATTACTTGATTCCATTATTGTGTTTTTATATATTTAATTAAATATCATGTATTTTAGACTTGGTTTTTACTCAAGATTATGGTCTCTATATATTTTTATCATGACTTCATGAGTATTTTAACAATTTTCATTATATATGTATGATTATTCTGTTTTGATGTTTTAGTGTAAGCTTTTAATATTCAGGACCAGGATGTAAACCTGTCCTTTCTGATCTTGTTATCCTGATGAAATATGTTCAAATAAATAAATAAATAAATAAATAAATAGAGGGGAGAATCAAGGGAGAGAGAGAGTGAGGGTGCATGGGAGTGACGATGGAAGCATGAGGGAGAAGAGACGGAGGGAGCTAGGGGAAATCAAGGGAGAGAGAGAGTGAGGGTGCATGGGAGTGACGATGGAAGCAGGATGGAGAAGAGACGGAGGAGGGTAGAACCAAGGGAGGAAGAGAGTGAGGGTGCATGGGAGTGACGATGGAAGCAGGATGGAGAAGAGACGGAGGAGGGAAGAATCAAGGGAGGAAGAGAGTGAGGGTGCATGGGAGTGACGATGGAAGCATGAGGGAGAAGAGACGGAGGGAGGGGAGAATCAAGGGAGAGAGAGAGTGAGGGTGTAGGGAGTGACGATGGAGGCAGTATGGAGAAGAGACGGAGGAGGCGGAGAATCAAGGAAGAGAGAGAGTGAGGTGCATGGGAGTGACGATGGAAGCATGAGGGAGAAGAGACGGAGGGAGGGGAGAATCAAGGGAGAGAGAGAGTGAGGGTGCATGGGAGTGACGATGGAAGCATGAGAGAGAAGAGACGGAGGAGAGGGAGAATCAAAGGAGGAAGAGAGTAAGGGTGCATGGGAGTGACGATGGAAGCATGAGGGAGAAGAGACGGAGAGAGGGGAGAATCAAGGGAGAGAGAGAGAGAGGGTGCATGGGAGTGACGATGGAAGCATGAGAGAGAAGAGACGGAGGAAAGGGAGAATCAAAGGAGGAAGAGAGTGAGGGTGCATGGAAGTGACGATGGAAGCATGAGGGAGAAGAGACGGAGGGAGGGGAGAATCAAGGGAGGAAGAGAGTGAGGGTAAATGGGAGTGACGATGGAGGCAGGATGGAGAATAAAGGGCATGAGGGAGAAGAGACGGAGGAGGGGAGAATCAAGGGAGGAAGAGAGTAAGGGTGCATGGGAGTGACGATGGAGGCAGGATGGAGAAGAAAGAGCATGAGGGAGGAGAGACAAAGGGAGGGGAGAATCAAGGGAGGAAGAAAGTGAGGGTGCATGGGAGTGACGATGGAGGCAGGATGGAGAAGAGACAGAGGGAGGGGAAAATCAAGGTAGGAAGAGAGTGAGGGTGCATGGGAGTGACGATGGAGGCAGGATGGAGAAGAGACGAAGGAGGGGAGAATCAAGGGAGAGTGAGAGAGAGGGTGCATGGAAGTGACGGTGGAGACAGGATGGAGAAGAGACGGAGGGAGGGGAGAATCAAGGAAGGAAGAGAGTGAGGGTGCATGTGCATGTGCATGTGCATGTGCAATGCTATTGACATGGTTTTTGAACGGCATCCAATGAATACGAGATTGGCTAACTCAATGAGTGTTGTCCTTCCCAAGCCTAATATTGAAATTTTCAAGAATAGTTAACGTTACGAAGGCGGCAAAGTATGGAATAATTTACCCTCTAACCTACAAAATGCACAATCCATCGACTGTTTTAAAAACATGTATAAGAAAACCTATTTCAGCAAATTATGAATAATATCATCGTTGTTTTTGCTCTTTTTGCTTTAAGTTTAATTTGGTACTTCATGATATATGTTCATTTTGTAGTGTGATAGAGTTTTGATTTTGAATAGATTAGTTGATTACTTGATTCCATTATTGTGTTTTTATATATTTAATTAAATATCATGTATTTTAGACTTGGTTTTTACTCAAGATTATGGTCTCTATATATTTTTATCATGACTTCATGAGTATTTTAACAATTTTCATTATATATGTATGATTATTCTGTTTTGATGTTTTAGTGTAAGCTTTTAATATTCAGGACCAGGATGTAAACCTGTCCTTTCTGATCTTGTTATCCTGATGAAATATGTTCAAATAAATAAATAAATAAATAAATAAATAGAGGGGAGAATCAAGGGAGAGAGAGAGTGAGGGTGCATGGGAGTGACGATGGAAGCATGAGGGAGAAGAGACGGAGGGAGCTAGGGGAAATCAAGGGAGAGAGAGAGTGAGGGTGCATGGGAGTGACGATGGAAGCAGGATGGAGAAGAGACGGAGGAGGGAAGAATCAAGGGAGGAAGAGAGTGAGGGTGCATGGGAGTGACGATGGAAGCAGGATGGAGAAGAGACGGAGGAGGGAAGAATCAAGGGAGGAAGAGAGTAAGGGTGCATGGGAGTGACGATGGAAGCATGAGGGAGAAGAGACGGAGGGAGGGGAGAATCAAGGGAGAGAGAGAGTGAGGGTGTAGGGAGTGACGATGGAGGCAGTATGGAGAAGAGACGGAGGAGGCGGAGAATCAAGGAAGAGAGAGAGTGAGGTGCATGGGAGTGACGATGGAAGCATGAGGGAGAAGAGACGAAGAGAGGGGAGAATCAAGGGAGAGAGAGAGTGAGGGTGCATGGGAGTGACGATGGAAGCATGAGAGAGAAGAGACGGAGGAGAGGGAGAATCAAAGGAGGAAGAGAGTAAGGGTGCATGGGAGTGACGATGGAAGCATGAGGGAGAAGAGACGGAGAGAGGGGAGAATCAAGGGAGAGAGAGAGAGAGGGTGCATGGGAGTGACGATGGAAGCATGAGAGAGAAGAGACGGAGGAAAGGGAGAATCAAAGGAGGAAGAGATTGAGGGTGCATGGAAGTGACGATGGAAGCATGAGGGAGAAGAGACGGAGGAGGGGAGAATCAAGGGAGAGAGAGAGTGAGGGTAAATGGGAGTGACGATGGAGGCAGGATGGAGAATAAAGAGCATGAGGGAGAAGAGACGGAGGAGGGGGAGAATCAAGGGAGGAAGAGAGAGAGGGTGCATGGGAGTGACGATGGAGGCAGGATGGAGAATAAAGAGCATGAGGGAGAAGAGACGGAGGAGGGGAGAATCAAGGGAGGAAGAGAGTGAGGGTGCATGGGAGTGACGATGGAGGCAGGATGGAGAAGAGACGGAGGAGGGGAGAATCAAGGGAGAGAGAGAGAGAGGGTGCATGGAAGTGACGATGGAGGCAGGATGGAGAAGAGACGGAGGAGGGGAGAATCAAGGGAGGAAGAGAGTGAGGGTGCTTAGGAGTGACGATGGAGGCAGGATGGAGAAGAGACGGAGGAGGGGAGAATCAAGGGAGAGAGAGAGTGAGGATGCATGGGAGTGACGATGGAGGCAGGATGGAGAAGAGACGGAGGGAGGGGAGAATCAAGGAAGGAAGAGAGTGAGGGTGCATGTGCATGTGCATGTGCAATGCTATTGACATGGTTTTTGAACGGCATCCAATGAATACGAGATTGGCTAACTCAATGAGTGTTGTCCTTCCCAAGCCTAATATTGAAAATTTCAAGAATAGTTAACGTTACGAAGGCGGCAAAGTATGGAATAATTTACCCTCTAACCTACAAAATGCACAATCCATCGACTGTTTTAAAACATGTATAAGAAAACCTATTTCAGCAAATTATGAATAATATCATCGTTGTTTTTGCTCTTTTTGCTTTAAGTTTAATTTGGTACTTCATGATATATGTTCATTTTGTAGTGTGATAGAGTTTTGATTTTGAATAGATTAGTTGATTACTTGATTCCATTATTGTGTTTTTATATATTTAATTAAATATCATGTATTTTAGACTTGGTTTTTACTCAAGATTATGGTCTCTATATATTTTTATCTTGACTTCATGAGTATTTTAACAATTTTCATTATATATGTATGATTATTCTGTTTTGATGTTTTAGTGTAAGCTTTTAATATTCAGGACCAGGATGTAAACCTGTCCTTTCTGATCTTGTTATCCTGATGAAATATGTTCAAATAAATAAATAAATAAATAAATAAATAGAGGGGAGAATCAAGGGAGAGAGAGAGTGAGGGTGCATGGGAGTGACGATGGAAGCATGAGGGAGAAGAGACGGAGGGAGCTAGGGAAAATCAAGGGAGAGAGAGAGTGAGGGTGCATGGTAGTGACGATGGAAGCAGGATGGAGAAGAGACGGAGGAGGGAAGAATCAAGGGAGGAAGAGAGTGAGGGTGCATGGGAGTGACGATGGAAGCAGGATGGAGAAGAGACGGAGGAGGGAAGAATCAAGGGAGGAAGAGAGTGAGGGTGCATGGGAGTGACGATGGAAGCATGAGGGAGAAGAGACGGAGAGAGGGGAGAATCAAGGGAGAGAGAGAGTGAGGGTGCAGGGAGTGACGATGGAGGCAGTATGGAGAAGAGACGGAGGAGGGGGAGAATCAAGGAAGAGAGAGAGTGAGGTGCATGGGAGTGACGATGGAAGCATGAGGGAGAAGAGACGGAGAGAGGGGAGAATCAAGGGAGAGAGAGAGTGAGGGTGCATGGGAGTGACGATGGAAGCATGAGAGAGAAGAGACGGAGGAGAGGGAGAATCAAAGGAGGAAGAGAGTGAGGGTGCATGGGAGTGACGATGGAAGCATGAGGGAGAAGAGACGGAGGGAGGGGAGAATCAAGGGAGAGAGAGAGTGAGGATGCATGGGAGTGACGATGGAGGCAGGTTGGAGAAGAGACGGAGGAGGGGAGAATCAAGGAGGAGAGAGAGAGTGAGGGTGCATGGAAGTGACGATGGAAGCATGAGGGAGAAGAGAAGGAGGAGGGGAGAATCAAGGGAGAGAGAGAGTGAGGGTGCATGGGAGTGACGATGGAGGCAGGATGGAGAAGAAAGAGCATGAGGGAGGAGAGACAAAGGGAGGGGAGAATCAAGGGAGGAAGAAAGTGAGGGTGCATGGGATTGACGATGGAGGCAGGATGGAGAAGAGACAGAGGGAGGGGAAAATCAAGGTAGGAAGAGAGTGAGGGTGCATGGGAGTGACGATGGAGGCAGGATGGAGAAGAGACGAAGGAGGGGAGAATCAAGGGAGAGTGAGAGAGAGGGTGCATGGAAGTGACGGTGGAGACAGGATGGAGAAGAGACGGAGGGAGGGGAGAATCAAGGAAGGAAGAGAGTGAGGGTGCATGTGCATGTGCATGTGCATGTGCAATGCTATTGACATGGTTTTTGAACGGCATCCAATGAATACGAGATTGGCTAACTCAATGAGTGTTGTCCTTCCCAAGCCTAATATTGAAATTTTCAAGAATAGTTAACGTTACGAAGGCGGCAAAGTATGGAATAATTTACCCTCTAACCTACAAAATGCACAATCCATCGACTGTTTTAAAAACATGTATAAGAAAACCTATTTCAGCAAATTATGAATAATATCATCGTTGTTTTTGCTCTTTTTGCTTTAAGTTTAATTTGGTACTTCATGATATATGTTCATTTTGTAGTGTGATAGAGTTTTGATTTTGAATAGATTAGTTGATTACTTGATTCCATTATTGTGTTTTTATATATTTAATTAAATATCATGTATTTTAGACTTGGTTTTTACTCAAGATTATGGTCTCTATATATTTTTATCATGACTTCATGAGTATTTTAACAATTTTCATTATATATGTATGATTATTCTGTTTTGATGTTTTAGTGTAAGCTTTTAATATTCAGGACCAGGATGTAAACCTGTCCTTTCTGATCTTGTTATCCTGATGAAATATGTTCAAATAAATAAATAAATAAATAAATAAATAGAGGGGAGAATCAAGGGAGAGAGAGAGTGAGGGTGCATGGGAGTGACGATGGAAGCATGAGGGAGAAGAGACGGAGGGAGCTAGGGGAAATCAAGGGAGAGAGAGAGTGAGGGTGCATGGGAGTGACGATGGAAGCAGGATGGAGAAGAGACGGAGGAGGGAAGAATCAAGGGAGGAAGAGAGTGAGGGTGCATGGGAGTGACGATGGAAGCAGGATGGAGAAGAGACGGAGGAGGGAAGAATCAAGGGAGGAAGAGAGTGAGGGTGCATGGGAGTGACGATGGAAGCATGAGGGAGAAGAGACGGAGGGAGGGGAGAATCAAGGGAGAGAGAGAGTGAGGGTGTAGGGAGTGACGATGGAGGCAGTATGGAGAAGAGACGGAGGAGGCGGAGAATCAAGGAAGAGAGAGAGTGAGGTGCATGGGAGTGACGATGGAAGCATGAGGGAGAAGAGACGAAGAGAGGGGAGAATCAAGGGAGAGAGAGAGTGAGGGTGCATGGGAGTGACGATGGAAGCATGAGAGAGAAGAGACGGAGGAGAGGGAGAATCAAAGGAGGAAGAGAGTAAGGGTGCATGGGAGTGACGATGGAAGCATGAGGGAGAAGAGACGGAGAGAGGGGAGAATCAAGGGAGAGAGAGAGAGAGGGTGCATGGGAGTGACGATGGAAGCATGAGAGAGAAGAGACGGAGGAAAGGGAGAATCAAAGGAGGAAGAGATTGAGGGTGCATGGAAGTGACGATGGAAGCATGAGGGAGAAGAGACGGAGGAGGGGAGAATCAAGGGAGAGAGAGAGTGAGGGTAAATGGGAGTGACGATGGAGGCAGGATGGAGAATAAAGAGCATGAGGGAGAAGAGACGGAGGAGGGGGAGAATCAAGGGAGGAAGAGAGAGAGGGTGCATGGGAGTGACGATGGAGGCAGGATGGAGAATAAAGAGCATGAGGGAGAAGAGACGGAGGAGGGGAGAATCAAGGGAGGAAGAGAGTGAGGGTGCATGGGAGTGACGATGGAGGCAGGATGGAGAAGAGACGGAGGAGGGGAGAATCAAGGGAGAGAGAGAGAGAGGGTGCATGGAAGTGACGATGGAGGCAGGATGGAGAAGAGACGGAGGAGGGGAGAATCAAGGGAGGAAGAGAGTGAGGGTGCTTAGGAGTGACGATGGAGGCAGGATGGAGAAGAGACGGAGGAGGGGAGAATCAAGGGAGAGAGAGAGTGAGGATGCATGGGAGTGACGATGGAGGCAGGATGGAGAAGAGACGGAGGGAGGGGAGAATCAAGGAAGGAAGAGAGTGAGGGTGCATGTGCATGTGCATGTGCAATGCTATTGACATGGTTTTTGAACGGCATCCAATGAATACGAGATTGGCTAACTCAATGAGTGTTGTCCTTCCCAAGCCTAATATTGAAAATTTCAAGAATAGTTAACGTTACGAAGGCGGCAAAGTATGGAATAATTTACCCTCTAACCTACAAAATGCACAATCCATCGACTGTTTTAAAAACATGTATAAGAAAACCTATTTCAGCAAATTATGAATAATATCATCGTTGTTTTTGCTCTTTTTGCTTTAAGTTTAATTTGGTACTTCATGATATATGTTCATTTTGTAGTGTGATAGAGTTTTGATTTTGAATAGATTAGTTGATTACTTGATTCCATTATTGTGTTTTTATATATTTAATTAAATATCATGTATTTTAGACTTGGTTTTTACTCAAGATTATGGTCTCTATATATTTTTATCTTGACTTCATGAGTATTTTAACAATTTTCATTATATATGTATGATTATTCTGTTTTGATGTTTTAGTGTAAGCTTTTAATATTCAGGACCAGGATGTAAACCTGTCCTTTCTGATCTTGTTATCCTGATGAAATATGTTCAAATAAATAAATAAATAAATAAATAAATAGAGGGGAGAATCAAGGGAGAGAGAGAGTGAGGGTGCATGGGAGTGACGATGGAAGCATGAGGGAGAAGAGACGGAGGGAGCTAGGGAAAATCAAGGGAGAGAGAGAGTGAGGGTGCATGGTAGTGACGATGGAAGCAGGATGGAGAAGAGACGGAGGAGGGAAGAATCAAGGGAGGAAGAGAGTGAGGGTGCATGGGAGTGACGATGGAAGCAGGATGGAGAAGAGACGGAGGAGGGAAGAATCAAGGGAGGAAGAGAGTGAGGGTGCATGGGAGTGACGATGGAAGCATGAGGGAGAAGAGACGGAGAGAGGGGAGAATCAAGGGAGAGAGAGAGTGAGGGTGCAGGGAGTGACGATGGAGGCAGTATGGAGAAGAGACGGAGGAGGGGGAGAATCAAGGAAGAGAGAGAGTGAGGTGCATGGGAGTGACGATGGAAGCATGAGGGAGAAGAGACGGAGAGAGGGGGAGAATCAAGGGAGAGAGAGAGTGAGGGTGCATGGGAGTGACGATGGAAGCATGAGAGAGAAGAGACGGAGGAGAGGGAGAATCAAAGGAGGAAGAGAGTGAGGGTGCATGGGAGTGACGATGGAAGCATGAGGGAGAAGAGACGGAGGGAGGGGAGAATCAAGGGAGAGAGAGAGTGAGGATGCATGGGAGTGACGATGGAGGCAGGTTGGAGAAGAGACGGAGGAGGGGAGAATCAAGGAGGAGAGAGAGAGAGTGAGGGTGCATGGAAGTGACGATGGAAGCATGAGGGAGAAGAGAAGGAGGAGGGGAGAATCAAGGGAGAGAGAGAGTGAGGGGTAAATGGGAGTGACGATGGAGGCAGGATGGAGAATAAAGAGCATGAGGAGAATAGACGGAGGGAGGGGAGAATCAAGGGAGAGAGAGAGTGAGGGTGCATGGGAGTGACGATGGAAGCATGAGGGAGAAGAGACGGAGGGAGGGGAGAATCAAGGGAGGAAGAGAGTAAGGGTGTATGGGAGTGATGATGGAAGCATGAGGGAGAAGAGACGGAGGGAGGGAGAATCAAGGGAGAGAGAGAGTGAGGGTGCATGGGAGTGACGATGGAGGCAGGATGGAGAAGAGACGGTGGAGGGGAGAATCAAGGGAGAGAGAGAGTGAGGGTTAATGGAGTGACGATGGAGACAGGATGGAGAATAAAGAGCATGAGGGAGAAGAGACGGAGGAGGGGAGAATCAAGGGAGGAAGAGATTGAGGGTGCATGGAGTGACGATGGAGGCAGGAGGGAGAAGAGACGGAGGAGGGGAGAATCAAGGGAGAGAGAGAGTGAGGGTGCATGGGAGTGACGATGGAGGCAGGATGGAGAATAAAAAGCATGAGGGGGAAGATACGGAGGAGGGGAGAATCAAGTGCGGAAGAGAGTGAGGGTGCATGGAGTGACGATGGAGGCAGGATGGAGAAGAGACGGAGGAGGGGAGAATCAAGGGAGGAAGAGAGTGAGGGTGCATGGGAGTGACGATGGAGGCAGGATGGAGAAGATAGAGCATGAGGGAGAAGAGACGGAGGGAGGGGAGGATCAAGGGAGGAAGGGAGTGAGGGTGCATGGAATGGAGGATAGAGGGAAGGATGGGAGAGAGAGAGAGTAGAGGGTGTATGGGAATGGAGGATAAAGGGAGGGAAGAGATGAGGGTGCATGGGAGTTGAGGA